>JACGTP010000150.1:82604-134275 GCA_023678845.1 Mischocyttarus mexicanus | reverse complement strand
CTTCTTCTTCTTGTTCACTTTAGTCATGGATTTTAAATACGACGAACGATGAAAGACAATCGTGTAACCTTTCATCTTACTTGTCTCATTGATTCAACCTATCCGCGTAGTTTAGTATTCGAAGCTTTCTAACAATAACACGCGGTGCCCCGATGTTTGTACGAGCGAGAGCGTATCCACTCAATTTGACATGGCTTATGTCAAATGTGTACGCCTACTCTTCTATGGGGGTTAAGGAACCGGAACCGTGAGATCATATCTTTAACTGAACTTTCACCGATTAAATAATCAACTAATACTGATTATTTGATATTTTATTTTTATCATTAATATTTGATTTATTTTCATCTTATCAGATCCAATGGATTGATATTATCATTTTGTTTTCTTTTTTGATTAAAGATATAAAACAGAAAAGTAGTATTTACAAGTATTACAAGTGGAATCCTGATTAATTTTCTTATAAAAATATTTAAATTAAAGATCCAACATTGGAACGAATTGACAATTGGTATATTTTAAATTTAATCTTAAATTTAATTTTTATTATTAATTAATATAATTAAATTTAATTTTTTAAATAAAATAAAAATTCAATAATCTTTGTTTATATTTAATATTTTAATATTTTATTTATAAAAAAACAAATACACAAATATGACTCGAGAGTGTATCCGAAATCTAAAAAATAAAATTGTCAAATATAGGAGTAGTCTTAGAATGCAGGATTTAGTTTTTGATTCCTCCAATGATGAAGCATATAAAAAATATGTAAAATAACTTATCTTAAAAGAACTTTGAAATTAAAATAATGTATTTTTAATATTAACAAAATTCTTTCTTCTTCATTGAAATGTAGAATTGACTAAAACAATACCTTAAAATTCAATTAAGTTTTAATCAGATGAAAATAAAAATATTAAATTGTCAAGTATGAAGTGGAACAAATTTCAATTCAATTATGCACATTATTTGCTTCATTTCATGCTTGATGGGCTACTATTGAAAATAATTTCATTCTTTTTCCTATTTTTTGATTTTGTCATTTCAGGTTTCAAAGAGAAAGAATATTTTGACCTAACAGAAAACAGAGTTGTCGTAATCGATAGATGATTATTCATGGTAAATAATTCATTGTCGTATTATTCGTGTAAAATTGTTGGGTATTAATTATTATTGACAAAGTGTTTGGGATAAACGTGTCTTGCATAGTTTTCAGTATTTCGTTCGTTCTTGTAAATGATTTTGTTTTATACATGCATGCACGATGTGGTATGTGTTTAAAGTTAATATAAGAGTATAGATAAAAGAATGTAAACAAGATACGAGTATATCTCCACTTTCACTGACTTCTTCATTAGAAGAAAAACACTATGTCATTTCTAGCATTCGTAATGACGTTTCCTATGACATGATTAGAGTTTTGTTTACACGAGTTAAGATATTTCCTTTCGTGTATTCCATAGATGCATGTTACTTCGAAACTAACGAATTATTATGATGACAGTTAACGATCCTGATGCATTTCAAAAGATATTTTCTTAATGTAACTCCTTATGTAACGTATATTTATTTATAAACATTAACTTATTACGTGTAAGAGTTAAATGATTTTTATTTTTATTTTATTTTCTTACGTACGTTTTTAATTTAAATATTATTGATACTTTAACGGATACCTAATTGACCTAATTTTAGAGACACGAAATACGATGGAGATTTAATTCAATTTTTATCAACAAATTTATAGAATTTTGGTGGAATTACCAAAGTTTCTGTGATTCGAGTGAAATGAATTTCTTTGATAATAATTTGAAGGAAATATTAATTATGTTAATATTATTAATTATTGTGAATATTTGAAATAATATGAAAAAGAACATAGTACGATAACAGACAAACACAAAATAAATTTTTTAAAATTTTTAAACAATGGTAATTCAGAAAAAGAAACAACCATTGAAAATAATTTAAAAAATAAGAATCGACGTTTTGGGTTGACCTTAATTTCCTCTTACGAATTTGAAATAAATAATTGGTAGAAATAGAAAAGTAAAATAGAAGGGTGGTAAAGAAAAAGTAATAAAAAATGTGGGAATAGAAAGAAGAATAGAAGTACAAAGAGAGAGAAAGAAAGAGAGATAAAATGATCCTATCTTGAAATGGGATTAATGGTAGACGAATTCATTAAAGAGTGAATAATGAAGGTTATGCAGTCTGCTCGACTATTGGAATTCCTTTCTCCTTTGATTCCGTTATTTAATATTGCCCATTAAATCTCTGTCGGTCGTAAATCCTTGAACCGTGATAGCAACGAAGATTGGTGTGAAAGTCATCCCATTAATTAATACGTCTCGAGCTATCTTCGAAAATTAAAATAATCGGTAAGAAAGTGATATGTACTCCGAATTGAAGTATTATGTATTCATCATTCTCGGATCATTAGTTTCTTATCCTTCAGATAAATTGTGAAGTTATAATAACTCTTTTTATAAATAAATTGATGTAATTTCTGGTACTCCACATTCTCATCTTGGTTCTGTTTCTTTTCGTTCTTTTTGTTAATGACATTTCTCATATTTTTCAGGACTCTAACTTTATTCTTTATGCTGATGATTTAATCATTTTTAAATGTATAAACAGTCCTAATATTGTTTATCTTTTGCAGGATGATCTTAATTGATTTTATGATTGGCGTCTCATTAATAAATTGTTTCTTAATTTATCTGATATGCCATATATTAGATTGTCCCACAAGTTTCTTCCTTTTTCTTCGTTAACTTTTTATACTAATTATTTTATATTTTATTTTATTTTATTAATATTAAACTTCATAGTATTAAGAGAAAGGTATATGATAGGAATAAAATTGTCTATTGTTAAGTAAAATAATATCAAATACAACGCAAAAGAAATATTTTATATTGAAAAATAATGAAGAAACTTATGGGACGACCTAATGTAATTCATTTTAACCGAAAAAGGAATTTTCAGATCTACGATTATTTAAATAATTCTTACAAATTATCTTCATTAGACTTCATAAAAGATCTTGGAATTATATTTACCTCAAATCTTTCATTTAAATTTTATTACAATAGTATTATTTCTCGTAGTCTCGATACGTTTCGATTCATTTATAGAACGTCCAATCATTTTAATAATACTAATTACATCGAAAATTCTCTACTGTCAATTGGTTCGACAGATTTTAGAATATAGTAGTGTTATCTGGTCTTCGTATAATATCATCCATAATTATGACATTGAAAAAGTTTAACATAAATTTTGAAGTCTCGTTGTCAAACATAGTGGTCATCCTATGCCTTTCAATTGTCCTAACTATGATTCTATTCTGGGTCATATGAATTTATCTACGTTGAGTAAGAGAATATCTCTGATATTATATTAGTTTGTAAAATTGTTAAAGGTCTTATTAATTGTCCTGGTATCATCAATCTCTTATCTCTCAATGTTCCATTTAAGAATTAAAGAAACAATGAGTTACTAAATATTGAACCTCATCACACCTCATATGGGTGCTTTAACCGTCTTAATAGAATGTTTTTATATGAGCCTGTAATTATGAGAGTGGTCTAAGTTAAAATTAAAAAAAAATAATAAGTTTATCAGTTATTTGATACAACATTATTCTAAACTGAATTAAGTCAATGTAATCTTTTCGATGTTGTCAGAAATGAACCATTAGATAATGATTGGTAATTTCAACATTATATGGGATTTAGATACAAAATCAAATGCAATTTATTAAATATCTCGAAACAAGAAATGTATTGTTTTGACCACTTTCATAATTATGGGAATTTATGTAAATTAATATCATCATCATTTGAATATTTTCTTTTTATTTTATAAGAATTTTATAAAATTTGTTAATATAATAATAATAATCTACTTTTAATAATAATAATAATAACAATAAAGAAGAGAAGGAGGTTTTTAAAGTTTGTTTTTGGTATCCTCTTTGTAAGGGTGAGTAGCTATCCAATCAAGGGCACGTTGAATGGCAACAGGAATTGGTTGAGTCGGTGGTGGTGTCGGTAAATGAGAACCTTCGAAAACGGCACCATTTTCGTTAGCAAGCCATCCAAGATTGATTTTGGTACCATCAGGAGCAGTCCAAGTAGCCGATCCTTGAACTTCCTCGGCTTCGTCCTTCTGACCGGCATTCTTAAGATTCCCCTGTTCTTCAACAGTTATGCCATTAGCGGTTTCCCATTTAGCATGGAAACTACCATCCGGGCTAATATCTTGCGATTGACTGACAATGGCTATTGGTTCATTTGGATTGGCTGCCATTGTCATTGCTATCATACCCAATAGGACGATTTTAAATGCCATTTTTTTGTAATCTAAAATTTTCAAGAATAATTTGTTATCTAAATTTCATTAAATCGATACAATTACGGTCAATTTGTGACTGTAAAATTAAGTTTCATGTTTTTTTCTTTCTCGTTACCAAGAAATCGTTCATAATTACATAAACTATATAACATAGAAAATAAATTTTAACGATTGTTATTATACTTATAATTAGTTAAGATCAACTCTATTAAATGTAATAACTTCTATTAAGAAAATAATAATTATTTGTAATTAAATGTATTTTTAATACGATTCGAGAAAGTTGATTTTACAATTTATTCTATTCTAAAAAGAAATGAATTATCGATTAAACATTAATAGTTATACCTTTTAGTATAAGATTTCACTTGAAATTTCGTCTGTGGACACGGTAGGTTGGACGTTACTGACGATGATTTAACCACAGCGCCCACCTTTTATATACATTGAACCTACCCGTGTCGACATATTGCGCCAAATGTCATTCGATGATACCGGTTCATGCTTTTTGCTTGACCAGTATTTAACGCATCTTTCTAATCGATTAAATTTTCTCTTTTTCATTTGAAGGAGATTTCAAATTATTAATGTACGATCGTTTATTACGATCGTTACACGAATATTATACCTTTAGATAAAATTTTATTTAATTATTTATTTATATATTTTAATATATTATAATAATAATATAATATAATTTATAATATTATAATATAAATAAAATATAATTAATATAATATATTATATAATATAATTTATATTATAATATAGTTAAATATTGCATATTTATATTTATTAGATATTGTCAAATATGAAATGGAGCACGATCGCATTCAATCATGTGCATTTTTTGCTCCATTTCATATTTGACAATCTAATAAATATAAATATGCAATATGGAGCAAAATTGAATTCAATCATGTGCATTTTTTGCTCCATTTCATATTTGACAAACCTAATAATAATACATGGAATTAATTAATGAAATACACTCCTATATTAAAAATATAATTAAAAATATATGAAAAATATATTTGTAAATTTAAAATACCTACGACGTTATTGGAGTTTAAAAATTATTTGATACGAAGGATCGTACAAGGATTTAAGTGATTTATAATTTTACTATAAAAGGAGAAGAGAAAAAAAAGTGAAATAAATGTGTAGATACGGAAATATTAGTAGAAGTCCTGTGTAGTAATAAAATTATAATTTAGTCATATATTATAATATACGATAATGAATTATTAATGTTACTTAATATCTTTTCGGGAAGGTTACCAAGATACTAATACGTAATTTTATTTTTAACGTTTGTTTTCATAGTATAGTATTATAACTTTCAATGACAACGGTTTACAAGTAGCTGTACAGTTTTTAGCATAACGAATGGCGGTCGCAATACGTAAGTGCGAAATGATGCTAAATAGAACCATATGTGAAAGTAATGGTTTATACATAGAGACTGTTTGCTTGTTCTAAGTGTTACTTTAAAATGAAGAATGAATCTAATACAAAAAGAGAGAGAAAGATAAAGAAATGGTTGTTTTGTTATCATTGAGAATTCTATTCGCAAATAACAATTATCTTTAATTACTAAACATTGTTAACCAGATAACGTTATTTTACATAGACTCTGTGTGTGTTTAGTAGTTTTAAGTGTTTCTTTAAAATGAAAAATGAATCAAATACAGAAATAAATGGTTGTTTTATCATTGAAAATTGTATTTATAAATAATAATTATTCTGAAATTATTAAATGCTAATAAAACAGATAATGGGATTGTACATGGAGAATGTTTGCTAATTCTAGTTGATACTTTAAAACGATAATTGAATCAAATACAGAAATAAATGGTTGTTTTGTTATCATTGAAAATTGTATTCGTAGTTAATAAGTATCTTTAATTATGAGACTTTTTTAGGATGCAGGAATAGTTCAGGGCTAGAGTACTCGTATAGAAATTCGTCGATTAATAAAATCTTGGGATCGAGTCTCGGTGGGGTGCAGTCATTATTTAAAATATATTAAAAAGGAATAAAATATTAAATATAAATACAAAGAAAATATAATAAAAAGAATATAATATAGCAGAAAAAATTATAATATAGAATATTAAAAATAATATAATATTAGCAGAATAAGAATGCAATATTAGAATATTAAATATAAATAAAAAGAACAAAATATGTAGATTAGCTTAGGATCAAAATATAATATTCCTTGCTAAGTTCTTAGCAAGGAAAAAGGAATCTCTGAGGAAAATAACAAATACAGGAAAAAAGGAAAGGACCACAGAAGAAGGGAAGGTGAAGAAAAGAAGATTTCGTAGGTCGTTGGACCAAACAAGGAAATGTGCAAAGAACAGTTTTGGGGAATTACAATATATGCAGATGGGACAAAATTCTCGAGGAAACAGGGAAGATTTTTTGGTACTTTGGTCTTCCCCGAGATAGGAGAAAGTGGATAAAATCTAACAGGGGGGGGAGGATCCTCTAAGGATTTTTCTATACAATGTCATATTAAATTATAAATTATTATACACTACTATCTAATAGATAATGTTATTTCATATAAAGATTGTTTACCAGTTTTAAGGTGTAACTTTAAAACGAAGAATTTATCATCAAATAGAGAAAGAAATTATTGCTTTTGTTATCTCATTGAAAATTTTATACACAGTTAATAATTCTTAATTACTAAACACCATTAACAGAAAATATTACAATAAAAAGTAATTTATAAAATATAATACTCTTATGAGTATAAAAAAATCCTAACGTAATAATAACATGCATCGATAAATGGCATTTTCATTAACGAATAAATCTTTACATTAGAATTTTTAACGAGTAATAAATAAATCTAATTTCTCTCATTAAATGATTTTTGATCAATTACGTTAGATCGATCAAAGCTCGTTCGTATTCGTTGCGAAAAGTGATATTTGACTTTTTTTAAATAACAAGATTTTTATTTTCTTTCTCTTTCGATAATCTCCATAACGAATTCACGTTACATCATTTCTCGTGGGAGTGAATCATGCGTTGCGAAAAATGTCCATCGATCATAATAGTATATTTTAACGTTTTGACGTTCTTGCGGTAACGTTTAAATAAAGTAAAGGTAAAGAAAAAAAATAAAAAGTGAGAGAGAGATACGCGTGTCGGAAAGAAAGGTTCATCGGTAAGAGTAGATCGTACGTGGCATAATCGATCCGCATCATGCTATTCACCATGAGTTACCTGTTAAATCCTACGCGACTAGAAAGCTCGTAATTAAGACGTTTAACGATCTTGCTAATACATTTTACAAAAAATACTCTCGTATTTATATACTGTACATATGTGTGTGTACGTATGTGTGTATATGTGTGTGTGTGTGTACACAGAGTTCATTGATTTCAAGTAAGACATTTGGTTGTACGTAAATTCTTACGAAACGTGACTCACATTGTATGATTTGTGTATTCATCTTCTTTTTTTTTTTATTTAATATTCACGTTCAGCAATTTATTTTATCAATTTTTTTATCGAGAAAGGGTGCGTGCATACTCGTCGTTGATATGATGATTGATGGGTTAATACAACTTTATTAGGAAACTTTCTTTTTCTTTTTTTATTTTAGGCAAATTTCTAACAATTTTGTCGTTCATTAAAATGTTACTCCTAATAATTCTTCTTACAGAGATTTTTTTTAGAGAGGATTAACTTTGAAGGGTCCTGGATTAACAATATTTAGAGACCTACCCCAATTAATTCAAATTTAGTCAAGTTTGAATTAGTTGTACAAGACTCGTACGTTGTTTTGTAGATGAATTTGTTTTTGTTGATGAAGTATTAGATGTTGGAATTAGTTCGTAGCATTTTTTGAGAGACAAATAATAATTTATTTTAAATGAAAAATTAAGAAAAACATAATTGAAGATGTAAAATAATTATTACGTAGGAGAATTGATTTGATTTTAGAAAATTGTATTATTTATTAATAAGAAGATTCAGGAAATAACAAACTGTCATAGCTCATAAATATCAAATCGATTAATTCATTTATATAATCGAGATATTATATTACTCGTCGATAATTTAATAAGTGTAACTTACACACCGATCATATTTTACTTTCACTAAAGTTTCATCTTCAAAATAACTTATACGAAATAATAAATTGTAAATGCATTTAATCGAAGACAGAAAGAGAGAGAGAGAGAAAGAAATACAGGTTTCAGTTGAAAAGTAAAAATAGTAGTCTTATTTGAACCAATGATTAAAGATCCAAAGATTACTTTTTTATAAATAATGAGACGGTGAGAGGACGACTGACTACTTGGGAAGGAAAAAAAAAAGAAGAACAAAATACCTTCACCCTAGAAATAAAATACCTTTTCTGATTTCTAAGAGTATATCAATAAATCCTATCCCATTATTTCTTATAACACTGATCATTGATTAATTCGAGTACCAAAGATTGCACTTACAACTAACGTCGAAAATAACGTTGACCGATTTCGGTTTTTTATATCAACCTAGGTTTTAACAGAAACGTGAGTATGGTCTTGTACCAAAATCAATAAATGAAAGTCCTGAGAGTGCTGCCATATATTTTAATGAAATTTTTACTCGGAACCAACGTGTTTCTGATAAAATACAAAATAAAAATAAAGACTAATACCCTTTTCTTTTTGACAAAAATATTTTACAATTTTACAATTTTATATTTTTTTTTTACGAAAACACATTAAACGTAGTTGTTGGTTAAAAATATTTCAATAATTGCATTCGAATTGCAAATCTTAATGTAAATTATTTTAATTATAATAATCAGTCGTTATTGTGTTTTAAAATGCAAGAATTTTAAAGAAAATGTAGAAAAAGAATGTAGGTAAAATAATTACAAAATAAAATCATAGTTATTTATGTTTTTGTTTACTTAAGCATTTAATAATTGCCGTTTGCACATAAAAGAATTACAAGAAAGTGTCTGTATTGTTAAAACTGCCGTTATTTAAGTTAATTATCGGTAAAAAGAAGTGTAAGCTAGCTGATTGGTTGGTTGATTTGTGGTGGGGATAAGGTTGGTTGTAATTGGTTAGAATTAAACTAGCGTTATAAACGATAAAAACTTGGATAAACTTGGTCAGATTTTTCGGCAGAAAATGTATTCTTTTTATTTATATACAAAAATCACAAGTTAAGTATATATATATATATTATATATATATAATAATCTATATACTAAGCACGGTGGATTGGTGCACTGCACCAATGACGAAACGCGCAGGAGGGAATTTGACGCGTGTTCGGTTATTTGTGTATTTTTTTTGTTTGTTTTTCCTCAAGCAACTCCATAAACGTATTTTCTTTTTTTTTTTATTCGTCCTGAACGAATTGCCTTTTTTTTTTTATTTATTTATTTTTAAGAGTGCAGCTGTTATATTTGTAGAAATGGATACTATTTTTTTGTTTTCTTCTCTTCACTTTACTTCGTTTACATTTTTTTGTCCTTTTTATTTTTTTTATTATTTTTTTTCTGTTCCTTTTGTATTTTTTGTGTGTATGTTTTGTTCATTTTTATCCTTTTTAGCTCCCTTTCTATTACTCTTATTAAAAAAACATAAAATATATAATAAAATATCGCGGGAAGTATATAGTTATTATATACCGGTCTTGAAATATGCCTTTTGCTTTTAGGGGGGTTACGTTTTTATCCTAGATTAATATACCAAACTATATTTATTTTTATGGTTTTGCGTCGGGGGTAGCTCGGGGTCGGTTTTATCCATGGCAAGCTGGCTTGGAATCAGGTAACGTTTGAGGTAAAGTTTAGCTGTTTAACCTGTAACAAACAAAACAGAATATTTATAACAAAGAACAACAACAATAATGTAATTTTATATAATAATCAGAATACTAATTAACGATAATAGGGAATTCGTGAAATTTTATTGACAAATAAACCATCCCATTTGTTGAAATAAAAGAAGCATTTAAAATTAACAAAAGTGTTTGATTAATCAGATTAAATGGTTTATTCTAAATTATTCTTAAAACAAGAACTTTTGAATAGACAATTTCAAACAAAACAAATGTGCTAGCTTGTCAAGTACGAAATGGAGCAAAAATGCACACAATTGAATTCAAATTTGCTCCATTTCGTACTTGACACACCTAATATTTGACAAAAGTGAACAATAATAATTGCAAAACAATTGACAATTGCAACAAGGGATTAAATTTCGACAATAAAGGAATGTAATACGATCTCCTCTCTTACTAACTCATCCAATTAGTTGGGGTTAAAGAAGAAATCGAGACCAAGAGGAGTGTTTGATTAACTTGGTTAGTGGTCGATAAATTCGAAAGAGCTCTTGAAGTGAGATTTTAAAACAAAAAACCAACAACCAATCCTCAGATTAGTTGGAGTAAAGGAAGAAATCTAAATTAGAAGGAGTTTAGTTAACCTGGTTAGTTGTCGAATAACAATTCCTGAATCTTTTAGAACAAAAAGGTAAAAGGGAAACTAAAAATGTATTTTTTTAAAAAAGAATAATAATTAATTGTAAAACAATTGATTACTATGAGAAACATGATTTGAATAATGGGGATTAATGAAATTTTAATAGCATATCGTAAAACGATTTTCTTTATTCACCCATTCTCCCATTTTCCAGATTAGTTGAGGTAAAGGAAGAAATCGAAATCAGGAAGAGTTTGGTTAACCAGGTTAGTGGTCAAGTAAAGATTCCTAAGGAATCTCAATTATTCTCAAAAGAGCTCTTGAACCTAAAGGTAAAACATACGAAATGGGGAATGGTGTAATATGGGACATTGGGATCGAATAAAGCCACGGTAAAGTAGTTAGCATCTATCAGAGACTTGTGAGTTGAGATTTGGGTTGCCCTTTTAAACGAGCCATCAATGAAAACCACCACTGGACATAGAAGGAACGTTACTGGGATAGTTCGTGTTTCCGAATAGTTTAATTCTCTGGAGATAAAGAGAAAGATAGAAAGAGAGAGAAAGAGAAAGAGAGAGAAAGAAAAAGATTACCTCTCGGGTTAGGTCTGTTTTGACCACCATCGTCTTCCTCAGGGTGAGCAGCGTTCCATTCGAGCGCCCTTTGGATCTCTGGTGGTATTGGTGGTGCCGTTGGAATATGCGAACCTTGAACCTGGAATCCATTTTCATCAGCCACGTACGTTATGCTAACCTGTTGTCCATCTGGTGCTGTGTAAGAGTCCGAACCCTGGGAAACAACTGGGGTCTCGTTGTCGACTTGTTTGGGTTGACCTGATTCTTGATGACTTATGCCGTTGCTTGTTTCAAAACTGTTTACAAAAATTACAGTTTGTTGGTAGAATTAAATGTTAAAACCTTCTTGGTACGAGTGTATTGTCCGAAAACTTCTTTGGTTGGTGTACGAGGTACTTATTTGATAAATATTAAGTTAACCGGTAAGTAATGTCGTTATTTAATTGATTTTATTTGACACGACTTAAAAGTAAACTCTGATTAGCAGAATATTGATAAAAAAAAATGTTTGATGTTTTATTAAGAAATGTTTATAAAAGGAACCGTCAGACGGGGTGATGACCTACTTTTGACACGACCTACTTGCATGTAACAATACTAACACAATATAATTTAATCTAACGAGAATAGTTGTTGTTGCAGTATTTGAAACAAAAAAGGAGATAGAAATATAATGGAAGAAAAGAAAGAACAACTTTAAGGATCGTCGTTGTCGGAGTTGTCGTCGTTGTCGGCGTGGGCGAGAATCATACGCGTCCGCGTGTGAACGGCCGAACGTCATTAGGCTGCAGTTGCATACTTACATTCACGTCTTTTGCCCATTGTACATTTTTCTCTTGTATGCTAATAGGGAGACCTTATTTTAACGTTATGCCTTGCGGATGCCGGTCAACCACAGTTTTTAACTACCAGTGTGTGGTTCGTTCATGCGAAATAGGACTTGGGGATCTATTCTTATCTCGTTTTGATCATATCAATTTTCGATTTCTATCGAAAAACATCTGAGATCTAATAGAAGAAAAATATTTTACTCTTTTTTTACCCTTCTATCACAATTTCCTATCAAACTTTAATTTTTTCCCTACTTAAACCCGCTATTTTTCTTTTCCTGCATTTGTTTTTCCTCGAAGTTTCCCCCATGCTATGTCCTTCCTTATATTTGATACCCAATCTCACTTTTTTCTTTTAATATACACATTTTTAATAATTATATATAAATATTTCTTAATAAAAAAAGTTTTAATATTAATTGCACCCCACCGGGACTCGATCCCAAGATTTTTTGAAACAACAAGTTTTTAAGAGTGCTTATAGTCCTGAACTATCTGCACCTTTCTGATATCCTAATACTCAAATATTAGATTAGAATATTATATATTATATATAATTAATCTCTTATCTTTAATCTCGTAAAAAAAAATAAAATAAAATAAATATATTGGGCGTACAAATAAGTTTCCGTGCTTCAACAAAATATGGATTTATCAGTAAATTATAGTTAAAATTGTCTGATGTAAAGTGTCATATCGTAAGATTGGATATCTCTCGTCAAGATAATCTTGATATAATAGTGATTTTGTATAAGTATCAGATATTTTGTTTCATTCGACAAATGTCGAGTTTTGAGCCGAATAAGCGTCATTTGCGAGGAAACTTTTGATTGATTCCTTTAATTTGTAGAATTCTGCACCTGATGTGCATCGATTGCACTTGTAGAAGCATATATCGAGGTTTTTTTAAGTGAGAGAAGTTATCATGAATGGTTTTTAAAGTTCAAGAAAACGATGACTTGGATATCGAAGACCAAAGTACGTAACGGGTGCCCGAAAGTGTACGAATACGCAGAATTGGAATCATTTTATTAATCGAAGATTCGTGCTATACTCGAGAAAAACTTGCATTTATGTTAGGAGTAACTCAGCAAACAATTTTACATCTTTTAAAGTCATCGAATGTCTTATTTTTTAATAAGAACGGCGGAAACTTATTTGTACATTTAATCAAATCAAACAAAACATTAGAATGTTATATAAAAATATGAAAATATTAGAACTCAAAAGGAGTTTTAAATAGACCTATTTAAAAAAGGTATATTTAAAAAAAAATATTTTTTTAGGTACGTTTGTTTAAAAAACAAAAAAAAAAAGAGAAAGGTCCAGCTCGATAATTGATGACATTCTCGAATATAAAAAAAGATGAACATATTGACGTAACATCTCTCATTATCCTCGTTTGAAAATTGTTCAAATTCAAACATCTAACTTACTTGTTTACGTAATTGCCATCAAAATTGACTTCAAGTTGTTGAGAAGTAATAACAGCATCTTTATCAGCCCCACCCGATGGTCGTTGAGGTGCACCAAAGGTTCCTACCGTACAGAGTACGAGACCCACTAACACCTGGAACAACAACATCAATTTTCTTTTCTTTAAACCATACATCTGTTTATTATTATCATCCGAATGTTAGCATTTATGACACTTCTGATACCATTCAAGAACTTTACATGCAAATACAATTCTAATTCACAATGTAACACCAATACGTGAATTAATAAAAAGACCATATGCTACTGGCTT
The DNA here is from genome assembly GCA_023678845.1 of Mischocyttarus mexicanus. Classification (NCBI taxonomy): domain Eukaryota; kingdom Metazoa; phylum Arthropoda; class Insecta; order Hymenoptera; family Vespidae; genus Mischocyttarus; species Mischocyttarus mexicanus. The sequence continues at coordinate 120,298 of JACGTP010000150.1, read as the reverse complement.
AGAAGTTGTTTAATAAAAAAGAAAAAAAAAACCAAATGAACAAATAATTGTCACTTAAAGTAAGAACAAGTGTGTCGATGAATGAATAGTTGGAGGTGAGTGGGAGAAATGGGACTCGTAACCTAATCGTAATATCATTCTAGGTCAGCATTTTAATATTGAAACGTTCCACTTGGGATCGAATTAGACAAAAGTCGTATTGGATATCGAAACAAATTGTAGTTATAGGATCGTGTAGGGTAGGTGGGGTATAAGGTGAGGAAGGTGTACGTCGATGGTATTATTCACGAATGTAACAAAAGGCCGTTAGTATTGAAAATACCGTTAGTGTAATGCCGAAAGGCATAACATCGTTCAAATATTCATAGAATTCGTGAAAGTAACGAACGCGCGTGCAGTGGCGTGGCTTGGTGGAACGTGTTTGTTAAAGGGCAACTGAAGATGATAATACTTTAAGAAAGAGAGAAAGAGAGAGAAAGATACAATGGATAGGGAAAGATAGAAAGAAGCTGCTGCACCAAGAACGCAGTTACGTCATTGCAAATGACATTATGAAATATACAACGTAATGGCAAAAGACAAAAGTGGTACCAAGTGTAAGGAGCAAAGTAGGTGCATAATGTTTTTTTTTTTTTTTAGTTTGTACCTCGGTGTGCATCTACTTAAAAAAGAAAAAATATATGAAACTCGAGTCACGTAAATTACGCTTCTTATCTTAATGACGAAATAAACGTTTCAATTCACCTTCTCGCGTTTTAGTATTTTTTTTTTATTTTATAATAATAATAATAACAATGTTTTATTTTGTATTAAAATTATTGAACTTTAACTAAAAGGGAGATATAATTATTTCTTTTATCGTAACAATTTTTCCAAGGTTTTTGATTTTACAATAATAATAATAATAATATTTTGTTTAATATTAAATAATTAATGACGAAATAAACATTTAAATTGACCTTCCTTGTTTTTTATTTTTTTTTTATTTAATTTAATAATTATTTAACGATTTAGTATTAAAATTATTAAACTTCAACTAAAGAGAGATATTTTTTTTTGAATATTTTTTTAAGCAATTTTCCATTCAAGCGTTAATCGTTAACGATTACGAGAAAGATGATTGTAATGCCAATTGGCACGTAAGTTTAATATTATCATTGATATCTAAAATGCTAATCGATTCGTAAGCCAGTTATTACGCTTGACACGAGCGAGAAAATGACAAAGTGTGGAAAAATTTCATAAGCGTGTTGCACGAGTTGGAATAGGAATTACCAACCCGGTAATGATGGCGCATCTTCACCACGTTCTGAGTAACGTGTAATAAGAAAGAGAGAAAGAGAGAGAGAGACAGGATTATGAAAGAACGAGGATGAACAAGAGAAAGATAGAAATAAAAAAATCAAAGGAATAAGAAGAACCGACATTGCAGGAGGAGGATGTTCCTTCATTCATAAGGTCAAACGATCATGCAGGAGACTTGGTGCATCCCAGTAACAGAAAAAGAGAGAGAGAGAGAGAGAGAGAGAGAATGATGCATCGGGCGTGCTCGAGGCACTTCAAATTTTTCCGATTCGAAAGTAACATTTTTTTTCAATGATCGTGCAACAGGATCTAACTTCTTACCAACGAGGATTCAGGAGTGGGGGAACAGTTACTTCTGATTGGTCGAATATTGATATCCAATGAAAGACTGAGGAGTGGGGATAAATTTCTTCTGATTGGTCAAGTATTGGTATCTAACGAGGTATTGAGGTGTAGGGGATAAGTTTCTTCTGATTGGTCGAATATTGGTATTCAACTTTAAGGTTGTTTTGTTAACTTTTTGTTTTTAAATATTGTCTCTTATTGTTAGTCTTGTTTGAAATATAAAAAAAAATATAAAAGTTGTGTAGAGTGGGATTGACAGAAAGAATACAGGTATGCAATGTGACGTGTTCAATGACAATGATATCGTTCGAGTCACCTAATAATGAAGGATACAGTCATTGAAATACATATGTATGCTCATATGTATATGTAAAATAAAAATAATGAAGAAGTAATACGATAGATGGTAAGATCGTATGAATTACAATCGTATTTTTTTTTTTTAATCATTTTTCTGCATATACATGTCCGATAAGTTACATGACCAGGCAATAAAACGTAATCAACTGAGCAATATTATTAACCTTTTACATTGAACGCGTGCTCAATTTTATTTTATTTTTTTAATGTTTTTTTCTTTTTTCAGAAAAGATACGACGAAACTGCTCGAACAAGAGAGGAGAATATTTCGAAGAAAGAAATTGAACAGATAAGAATTATAAGAAGAAGAAAACGTTAACCTAAAGAAAATGTGCGTGTGTGTAATTAACATAAGTGTTCCACGCGTTTCATTGATGAATATTATTGCTCAACTAATGTCATTCATAGGATAAAAATATCTCATCCTTGGTAATTTCTCTTATTGCAAATCACCGAATTATTTATTTATATTTATTTATGATTTTAACTTGGTGGAAAACAAATGTCGGATTTTTCCTATTAAATTGTAGCCAAAAATCCGACATTATTTTTCCACCAATCTAATATTTTCAGGATATTAAAAATAGATAATAATATTGGGTTGGTGGAAAAAGAATGTCGGATTTTTCTATTGATATGTAGCTAAAACTCCGACATTATTATTCCACCAAGCTAATATTTTGAAGATTTTGAAAAAAAAAAAAATAATCGATGTTTCTAATCGATATGATCGTGTTCGATATTATTTATAACATTTATAACATACTAATTTTGTTATATTAATTTGAATTATTTTACATTTATATCTCTGGTGAAATGAAACTTAATTCTTGCAAGAGAAAAATAGATAGAAAAATAGAGAGAGAGAGTGTGTGTGTGTGTAAGAGGGAGGGTATATCACGTGGTGTTTCTCATATGAACGAGAGAATATTGCGAAATACTTGAAGAACGCTGAGTAAGATTTTCAGTATTACGTAGTTCGCGACATTAATCGTTATAAACAAATTTTATCGTTGGAATGAGCGAAGTTCGCGGAAACCATAACACGTAATGCCTTTACCACCTCCGCTGGTAACACCAACCCACCCACTACTACCCCACTACCACACAACCATCACTGATTATCGATCGATCTAACGGAAGTGCATCTTGTTTTCCTTATTTTTATATTTCTTTTCTTCCAAGACGCGATAATAGGAACGGTATCATCAACTACGATTATTATGTGTATGTTTTTGTTAACTTACCGATGATATTTTTTTATTTATACTACTTTTTATCGAACCGTGAATATGATTCAAAAATATTTTCTTAATTTCGTTGAAAGAAAAAAATGTGAAAGAGATTCGCGAATGTAGAAAGGGTTGTAAAGGTTTTACACAGTTATAGAAACAAATTTGACATTTTTAATGGTTCACCGATCGAAACAAGAAATTAAAACAGTGAGAGGGTGCAACAAATTGACTGATGAAAGAAATATACGAGATACTTCGATTTTTTAAACCAATCAACCACCTCAGGATTCTATCATCGATACAAAAATTCACGTAAAGTATGGGAAAACGTATATTGAACAATTTAAATATAAATAAAAAAAACATACACACGTTAAATACGAAATATTGGGTTGGTGGAAAAAAAGTGTCGAATTTTACCATTTGAATCATGGCAAAAAATCCGACATTATTATTCCACCAACCCAATATACACATATTTATGTTATACACGTTAAATACGACATATGGGGTTGGTGGAAAAAAAGTGTCGAATTTTTCCATTTGAATCATGGCAAAAGATCCGACATTATTATTCCACCACCCTAATATATACATTTTTGTGTTATACACGTTAAATACGACATATGAGGTTGGTGGAAAAAAAGTGTCGAATTTTTTCATATGAATCATGGCAAAAGATCCGACATTATTATTCCACCAAGCCAATATACACATATATATGTTAAATATGAGATAAATAAAGATAATAGGTGTATAAACACCATAGAATTAGTAACATTAAATACACCATGTAATCTCGTTGTTAATCGGGATAAGATTAATGTATCTTAGCTTAAGATTAAAAACTCATTGTCAGAAAAATAATCTATTCTTTTTTACAAGCGATTAACAACGATTACCATGACAGAAAATGATAAAGGAATGAAATGTGAACAGAACGAGAGAAACAGAATGAATGAAGATTGGATAAATGGGTGGATGGTTAGTTGGTTCGTTGGTTCGTTGGTTTGGTTGGTTTGGTTGGTTGGTTGGTTGAATAGATAAATAGTTGAAGATAAAGATAGAGTGTGAAAGTCAAGTTACCTACCTTAATAGTGTACATAATCACTTTCGGTTACACTGACACCGGTCGGGGAGCTTGGGATGCAGATGGGTTGGTACTTGTGCTTCTTCGTCAGATGCTTCGGCTCTTTATATACGCGACCGTACCAACGTGGTACAGTGAAAGGGGTCATCCCTGCCCTCTTCACAATGCACTCCTTCTGACCAGTGCATCTTCGGAAAAATGCATCCGATATATCGAGTATTCTTGAGAGCTTTTTCGCATTTGCCACGTGACGCGTACCATATTTCGCGATTATTTTACGACTTCATTTCTTTTTCTTTTATTCCTTTTTTTTTATTATTATTATTATTTTCGATTAAATTTTTTTTTCTCTTTCTTCTTTCAATCGTTCTTATTCTCAAATATTTATTTTTGATTCGATTCGTTTATTCGTTCAATTGATATATATTTGATTTTTATTTTGTAGAATAAAATGAGAAGATATTTCGAATCTATCTCTTTCTTTCTCTCTCTCTCTCTCTCTCTCTCTCTTTTTCTCTTTCTCTTTTACTTTCATACGAGTTTATACGAACGTGTAAGTGCGTATATAACAAATTTTATTACGACATACAGACATATATGTATATACATTAATCGTATGTTTTCGTAGATAGATTCAATCGATAGAAATAAATAATTTTTAATCTTAACTTAAAAAAAAAAAGAAATAATATTTATTTGAAAATAAAATTATATATTAAATTTATTTAAAATAAAATTATATAGATATATATTACATTTAAAAAAAAAAAAGAAACGAATTATATAACACGTGTTACGAATTTTGTATTTAATATTAGTCATATTAAAAAGTAATCCATCATTTTTAGCTTGAATTAAATGTAAAAATAATGGAATTATTATATAAAAATTTTTATAATTAGATAAAATTTTTTTCAAACTTATTTATTATTTAATTTATAATTATTTATATAAATAATATATTAATTAATATTAAAATTAATATTAATATAAATATATATTAATATAAATAATTAATCCATTATTTTTAGATTTATTTAAAGCTAAATATGATGGATTACTTTTGATTACAACTAATATAATAAAAATTGGAATAGAAAGAACACATATAATAAATACACACATATGCATTTACACACATGTGCAATGTCTAGGTCGTTTCTTTCGCGAACTTCGTCGTTGATAGATAAGGCCTTGAGTATTCTCCATTGATTATTTGAATCCTTCTTTCTTTAAAGCGGGAATAATAATCTCTCGCGTTTGTTCACGCGAAACGCTAGAATCAATCACGCGGTTCTACGTTTAGACAATTTTTCATTATCATTCTTCTTCTTCTTCTTCTTCTACTCATTTTTCATTACATTGGAATTCGAATAACGGAACTGAAGATTTTTTTTTTTTGTTAATATTCATTACAAGAATAAAACTCGTTCGGATTAGGATCGTGATACGAGAATTTCTGCGAAATAATATCTTTTTCTCTTGATTTATAATCATCCAATGATAAGAAAATAACAATTTTAAATTAGATGTTTGTTATTATTTTCGATTAAATATTTCTTATTTGTTTTATGACGAGTAATCAAATATTCGACAATTTTATGATTTATTTTATATTTTACAATTATTTTTATATTAGAAAAATATATATAATATAAATAATTGTTAATATTATAAAATAAATAATCTACTTAAATTTGTGTTTACAAATTTTGTTTAGTCTCATTACAATTATTTTTATATTATAAAAATATATATAATCAAAATAATATTTATTATATAATACTACTCATTATAATAATATTAATACAAAATAAATATAATATAAATAATTGTAAATGTTATAAAACAAATAATACAATCAAATTAGCTTTCAAATTTTGTCAACTCACAATTAAATATTCTTACCTCGTTAAAATTATTTATAACAATTATTATATAATTATAAATCTATTAATTAATTATCCAGAATTTTCAAATATTTATCTATAAAATACAATTTGTTTATTTAACGGATTTGCTTGTTAATTAATATAAATATGCGCATGCATATCAGTGTTCTGAGAATATGCAACGACAACAACAACGATTAATAATTCAAACATTTACATAATAATTTTTATTCTTTTTGTTTATTTGTTTTTTTATTATTATTATTATTATTATTATTATTTAAGGTCAATCAAAGTTCGATGCTATTATGTACGTTAAAAATGATTCATAGAAATTCAATGTAAGAGCATTTCGATCGAAATCAATTAAGGTCACTCTCTTTCTCTCATTCGCGATAACGTTTGTCAATCTACGATGTATTTTTTATTATTCAAACTACGAATCGGTTTTCCATTTATTGTATAAATTCTTTTGATAAATTAAAAGCTACGAATTGTAGATGGGAAAAAAAAATGTTGTTAAAGGTATTTTATTTTATTTTTATTTTTATTTTAGAAGTTTTTCAAGTCGGTAATGAAAAATATGATTATTTGAAGTTTGGATGTAATACAGAATAAATATTATTATACATGTTAAAGATTATTTCTTATATATAATTAAAATATATATTTTTATATATAAAATAAATATTCGAATATATCAATTAATATATAAAATATGGTAAAGGGTGCAGATAGTGCAGGGCTAGAACAACTCGTATAGAATTTAACGTTTCAAAGAATCTTGGGATCAAATCTCGGTGGGTGCAAAAAAAATATTTATTAATTATTATTACTGTTAATATAGTTAAAAAATAACAATAATAATTATTATTAATATATTAAAAAATAACATTAATTATAATTATTAATAATAATATTATTTAAATAAAAAATAAATATATTAAATAATAATAGTGGCGCGGATAAGTCAGCGCATAGAAAAGAAATCACTGTAGAAATATTATGTCATTTCAAAGAAATCTTGGGATCAAATCCCGGTGGGTACACAAAAAATTTATATGTAAATTAAATATTAAAATATTAAAAAAATAAATCTAATAAGTCCTATAAAATAAAAATATTATTTAAAATAAATTTATGCACATTTATGTTACTGTATAAATAGAAGAAACAATAAGAATTATTATTCTGATTATTATCATAATTATTGATCAAGAAAATTATATCATAAATCCAATATATTGTATTTCCAATAACATAAATCATTTCTCGATTTATCTTGTTTAATTAATGTGCTAATTTACACTTTTGTATTTTTTTTTCTCTTTTTTTTTTTTACTTACGATCATCTCACCTGAGGTGTTTGTTTCTCAAGCTTTTTTTTTTTATCATCAGTTCGTGTTTCATGGCCTTGCGAACAGGAAATCCAACTAGTGGGTAATATTTCCGTTTAGATTCCTTCTCGTTGTATTTTTTCTTTTATTTCCTCTCTTTCAAGAGAGAGAGAGAAAGAGAGAGAGAGAGAGAGAGAGAGAGAGAGAAACTCAAGACGCGAATCAGTTTGTTTGCGTTCTTCGAAGCTACGACAACAACGAATCCGACGATAAGGTTCGTTAAATTTTCTCGAAAATAGAAAAAGGTAATCGAAGGTATTTTCACTATTGTGGAAAAATCAATTTTAGACAATAATGCACCGATTGTGCAATACCCACAACGAAATTATGGTATTTAAGAAACTTGAAAAAGAAAAATGAACGAGAGTGGGCAATAAAAAAGAAAAGACTTTTCGTGTGTTGTTTTTCATTCTAAAAAAAAAAATTAGGAAAAAATAGTACGTGGTTTAGTTCGTTCGATGTATCGGAGGATATTATTTATCGCAGTTAAATAAAATTTTAATATTTATAGATTACACGTAATTCCAAATACGATAACGATGAGTATCTTTTATTATTCTCGTGATGAGTACGTTGATTTGAATAACATTATTTCGTATTTAACATAAAACAATTGAATAAACAAATTGTATTTTGTAGAAAACAATATTTGATTTTTTGAATAATAAATAATTAGATTTACAATCATATAATAATTGTAATAAAATAATGGACACTTAATCGTGTGTTAAAAGAATTTGAGAAACACAAATTTGTATTCGATAATTTATTTTATAATATTTATAATTATTTATATTAAAATAAATTATAAAATATAAAATAAATATTAAAATAAATATAAAATAAATATAAAATAAATATTAAAATAAATATTAAAATATAAAATAAATTTATTTATAAAAATAAATATTTAAAAATATTTCCAAAATAAATTTATTTATGTTTCTCTATAAAAAGATGAAACGATGAATCATTATTATTATTATTACTATAAAAAAAAAAATAGTTTATGTTAAATTACGTCTGAGTTACGTCACGTGGAAACAAAGATAAGAATCACAGTAATCTTGAAAATTTCGCTAAATTTATCTCAGAAAATATTACAACTTGCCAATTAAAGAGATGAGGCTTTCATGAATTATTATAATGAAGTGGCCAATGAACCGATGGTATGATGACTTTCGGTAATTTTCAGACTTTTTTTTTTACCACCTTCGTCTTCTTCATCTTCATCTTCATCTTTATATTTCTTTTTCTTATATCCACCTACAGTTAAATACAGTTCTCCGTCGTTCACATTTTACGCGTCGTATCTTTCCAGCATCTCTGTATGACTAATTAAAAAGGCCGCCATAGTGTTTCGTTACATGCCAGGAACGGGTCGTTAAACCGTAAAACGAACACCTCTTTGATTTTTCAAATTCTTCGGAATTTTCTTGCTTTTTTTCTTTCATGTAAATCAACACAATATGAAATTATTTTCAAGAATAGAACATTGTGAAAATAATCCATTCTTCATCTTCAAACTCAAACCCAAAAATAATTACTGAAAACATTTATGAATCCTATGAATTACACTTTTAGGCTGTCAAGTACGAAATGGAGCAAAAAACTGTACATAATTAAATAAGATTTTGCAAAATATAAAATAAATAAAAATCAAAATAACATTTAGATAGTGTAATATACGTCAAAAATTATTTCATACATTAAAATAATACTTTTATTAAAATGATAATGAAATTTTTATTAAAATGATACTTAATTGTATTTTTAAATTCATACATTAAATGATAGATGTGTGTACATGATTTTGATATTAGGATGATTTATACAATAATAAAATAGTAATAACAACAAAAATAATATTTAGATTCTAATGTTAGTCAAAATTATTTCTTCTAGTAACTTTTAAATTCATGTATCAAATGATTCATGTACCATAATTTAGATATTAGAATGATTTTGATATTTAACTTATGTCAAAATTTATTAAGCAAATATCCAAGAAGAATATACAATAATAAAATATAAAATAGCTGATGAAAAAATACATTTTGATCTTCATGTATGTCAAAATTATTTCTTCTAATGGGTTACCTTTTAAATTTATGTATTAAATGATACATGTACTTTGATTTTGACATTAGAATGATTTTGACGTTTACCTTACGTCAAAGTTTATTTAGAAAATATTCAAAAAAAATATACAATAATAAAACAACAACAAAATAAAATTTTGATCTAAATGTACGTCAAAAATTATTTCTTTTTTTAAATTCATACACATTTAATGATACACGTGCCTAGATTTTGACATTAGAATGATTTTGACCATTACCTTAAGTCAAAATTTCATTTACAGAATCAATGAGAATTATCAAAATTATCAAAATTATTTTTGTTTCTTTTTATTTTTACTTCCAATTGTATCTTTTTTTTTAAATTTTTTTTACACTGGGGATAAAATTTTGTCCTAATAAAGAAAAATGACAAGGACAACGAAGAGAAAAAAAAGAGGACAAGAAGGAGTAAGAGGAGGTGGAGGAGGACAACGACAAAATGTTGGTGAGGGAGGTGTACAAGGTGGAATGTTATTCGCAGAGACGAAACGACCTCATAAAACGAGGATTCGCGCGTTAGACCGAAATCGAAAGCAAGACACGACTCCGATCTCAAGGTGGAAGTCGAGAGAATCCTCTCAGGAAATTACAAAATCCGGGTCGAACGAGAGAACAAGAAAGAATGAAAGAAAAGGTAAGAAAATGTAAGAAACAGGAGAAAGAAAGATAAGAAATATTCATCCAAACGTAACATGGGTTACCCTTTTTTTCTTTTTTATTTCGTGGTTTGTGTTTTTAGTAATTTTTTTTTTTTCGTTTCTTTCTTTTTGGTGTAACGAATCACATAAGGTTTTAAAATCATTTCCAATACGTGCTGAGAATATTTAATAAACAACTATTTGACTTTGATATGATATTAATCTTCGTAAGTACACTTAACTTCCTTTTTTGTACAATTGTTGAATCCCAAGAAGAAATTTATTTCAATTCGAATTTTGACAGTGTCAATCAAAAGACAATTTGTTTATCCCCAAACACGTGTGACTTGGTCTACTTCAAAGCTTGACTTTAACAAAACCCAAACGACTGAGATTGAAGAATTGATCCTAGAAAAGATTTTTGGATGACAATGATTTGATCAAATTTATGACAGTTTATGATAAAAAAAAAATCAATAACAATAAAGTCAAAGGTGAAGTTCAGCTATTGAACAGCTGATTTCATTCACGTGGGTTTAAAATTTGCTACAAGTATGGAACAATGATTTGTTATTCATGATTCTGACATAAAACGTGCATTCAAATTTCAACGTAATCTTAAGTTTTGTGAAACCAACAAAAAAAATATAAACCAGCAGCTAATAACAGAGTTTGTAAGAATAACAAAACCAACAGAGGTTGTTAATAACCAACGAAATTGTTCATTTGAATCAAAACTAAGAGTTGTGTTAAACATATTTGACACATCCACTGATGACAGCATTTTTCATTCAGTTTGTAATAAAAGTGCATGTTTATTAGCAAGTAAAGATGAATAGTTGTTGGGTTAGTAATTTTATTCTTAATTTTAATTTGAATTTTTATGTTGTATGCACCTGTGGACTAAATTTTCCCTGTACACTAATATTAACCCTTTGCATTTGAAACCAAAAAATATTTTTAGCAACCATAATTTTACCACATATTTATTAATATTTTAAGAATACACAAAAAAAGAATCAAATTAAAAAATTAAAAATTAAAAAAGTTACACGCTTTTGAAGTAAGGGGTTTTCAAAAAAAATTGATGCACCCTTCCTGACATGATTGTACCCATTCTAGTCATTTGAAAAAAAAAAGAAAAATTTATTCTTAATCTAAAAGAATGCTGCTATCGTTCGAACTAAGGGAAATTGAAAAAACATAAAATTTAATTTGTAAATGCAGGTTTCCATCGCAAAGTAGCGTCGAGTAGCTGGTAGCCAACATCCAGAATGGTTCAGAGTGGAAAGAATTAATTCAGATTAATCCAGAATGGAACTGGATCCAGTAAAAACATATCTGCAAACACTGAAATAGGAATTCTTAACCCACCTACCATGTTTTACAAATATTTCTTCCCCTTCAGACTGTTAAGATTGTTTTAAGGTTGCATCAGGGTTGCATTAATCGTGCATTGAAAGATGACTCATGGTTTGTTAGGGAAGAATTTTATTTCTTATGAAGATTGTAAAACTTGAATCGATTCATGGTTTGCCTCAAAGGATAAAGCATTCTTTCAACGAGGTATTAGTTTCCTGCCCAAAAAGATGGGTCTCTCAAAAAATGCTACGAATTAATTCCAACATTTAAAAGATGTGAGTTAATAAATGTATTTGAATGTTTATAATGCAACCTTTCTCATCAAAGTTAAATTTTCGAATATTTATTTTGTTTTCTCTCTCTCTCTTACACACTTTCTTATTATTCACAAGAAGAAATCATCTCGAGAGGAAAAACGTTACGATATATTAAATAGTATTCGAGAATACTCGAATGAAGAAACAAGGTTGCGTCAGTGTACCACGATTCATTGAATTATACGAAAAAAATTAAAAATTGTAATCTTTCCAGAGTTCAACTATGAAGAAAAAGGAAGAGAGAAAGAGAGAAAGAGGGAGAGGTAAAAGAAAAAAAAAGAGAAGAGAAGAGTAGGATAACTATTATTGATTAACGTGGATAGATTTTCAAGAAAACAATTTTCTTGTCAAGACTGTACGGGCACGACTATGGGCAAATCATGCGACTCGTGTACGTCAGCTGAGAAGATGAGAGATCTCAACGTTTCTTGGGTGTATAGAAAACCACGAATATACATATATATTTATTTAAGTAAGTATATATTATACGTATGGAATATATTAACATACCAAGCACTGATGTGCTTGCTATATATTTATATATTTATATTATCTTTCTCTATATATATATAAACTTATTTATATACACGCATGTTCGTATATGTATAAGAAGAAAAAGAAAACAAGAAATTATGGATGTGTGTAGAGTATTAAAAAGTTTGCATAATATAATCTTGGCATATAATAAACCAAGTAAATATATGTCATAACTTAAGAATCAAATCTAACGCGAATCTAAAGGCTTACGTATGCGTTAAGGAACTTCTAACTAATCGATTGAAAATATTAAACTTTGGATAGGTCAGGTTTCTATGGTAAACAATTTTATTTTATATTGTATCTAATAAATTAAATTAATTTATTACATTTTACGTTTAATGTGACATTTTTCTATTCTATTGTATATTTTATTAGGTTGTCTAGTATGAAATGAAGCAAAATCAAATTCAATTATCTGCATTTTCTGCTCCATTTCATATTTGACAATCTAATATATCAAAACCTTGAATAAGTTCTCGTTGTTTCTTAAAAATCGCCATTAGCAATACTCCATGCATGGAATTCTCGAATAGTAATGCATCCATGCAAGAAAGTACTGTATGCAATCTTCAATTTCAGTCTATGGTATTTCACTCTAATGTCAACCACGTGTGTTAGTTTATTCCGTCTGATAATAGTCTATTTTTGTGCCAAATAAAGTGTTTTTATCGAGAAATTTTACTGCACTACCTTTATTCTAAAAAAATCTGCAGCAGAAGACACACAGAATTCTTGATGAGATTTACGGCGATAATACTCTGTCGGATACGACATTCAAAGACTGATTTAGATGATTCAAAACTAATGATTTTGTACTTTAGGATAAAGAACGTTCTGGCGCATTGACAAAGTTTCAAAACGAATAATTAAAACCTTCTTTGAACCTTACACTTTAACCTTGAATCTTACCTTTCTTAATATTTTGAATCTTATATTTTAAATGAAGCTTTTATTTTGTTACAAAAAAACAACGAGAATTTATTCAAGGTTCTAATATATTGTATTAAATATAATCATATTTAATATTATTATTAAATAAATAAATTAAACAAATTAAATAAATTTCACATTAGCATATTTTCTATTTTAAACACCATACGAATAAATTCCAACGAATTGTAATTAATTTTTAATTAGAATCTCAGAGAATCATCTAATCAAGATACATTACATTCAACATTGTTTTCTATATTTGTATTACATTGTTAATTACAACTGATATCAACTATAGTGATTCTAAGATCGTTAAAGTTTACATAATGTTTAACGGGCCGTGTAAGTTTCTACGAAGGATACAAAAAAAAAAAACTTCGCTTAGTTTAAGCGACTGGTATCACTTTTGGATTGAGATATCCGTTCAGTTGATTACATCTACATAGAAACATATCTATGTGTAATGATACGTAAAAGATATCATTACGAGAAATATTAGACGATAAAAAGGATGTTTCTCTAGTCGAGTATCTTCTTCTTCTTCTTCTTCTTAGATGGGAAGAAAAGGTATCTAACATAACATGTTTATATTTTATTTTTGTATTATTTCTATCCTACACCCTTTTTTTATAAAAAAAAAATAACAGAAAGTAGAGAAGAACGAAATTCAAGCTGTTCAGATCCCCTCATCTGAAGATGTCATATATCACATAATCTACACACATACACACATACACACACACATATACATTTTTATACAAGTTTATAGAAAAGTTATTCGAGCAAAAGGAAGGGGACGAGATCAATCGAGACGTCTGGACGATTGAAGAATAATAATATCTACGTAAAAAGATATCATCGATCCAGGTTGGTTATGTACGCCCCTGATCACAGGCATATTACCTGCAATACGAGTCTGAGTCTGAGTCTGAGTCTGAGTCTGAGTTAAAAGAGTCAGAAAGAGAAAGAAGAATCAAGAGATGAAGGGAAACAGAGAAAAAGAAAGAGAAAGAGAGAGAGAGGTATCGTCATACACATCGAGGATGACGCAGTGTGCCCCATAGAAGCTTGACTACATGCCATAGTGTCATAATACGCGTCCTTTGGAGCCGCTTTTCGAGTTGCGTAATCATATTTAATAACGACAGCTAGCGATTACCAGCACGGTTCGTCTCAGCTCTCTCTGCATCACCGATCTTCTTCTGCTTCTTCTTCTTCTTCTTCTTTTTCTTCTTGTTTTGCTTCTTGGGAGAAAGAGCACGGTGTCTGTCTGTCTGTCTGTCCGTCTACTCAGTCTGGTATCCATTTAAAGAGGACCTTAAAGGGGGTCATTTTTAATGTCTTCGTGATTTTAGCTGTTAATTGACTTATCTGACATCTAGGAATTAAATGATATTTTATTTTTGTAAGAATAAATTTAGGATTATTAGAAAATATTCAAAATTGAATAATTGATATGCATACTTTCCACAAATTAATTTTAAAAATTCCAGAATATATATATTTGGTTGTCAAGTACGAAGTGGAGCAAAAAATGCACGTAATTTAATTGAAATTTGATTCATTTCATACTTGGCATCCTAATAAATAAAAGTTCTGCGGAAAGTTATTGGATTTTGAAGGAAGTTTATGATAAACATGATTTAGATGAGTAAATGTGTCAAAAGTGGTTTGCACGTTTCGTGGTGATTTTGATTTGGAAGACAAGGAATGACCAACACAGTCAAAAATGTTTGATAAAGAATTGGAAGAATTACTTGAAGAAAACTCATCTCAAATACTTGACGAGTAGTCTACATCGTTGAGGGTTGATTTATCGACTGTAGGTAAACGCTTTAAAGTTTTGGGAATGATCCAAAAGGATAGAAATTGGGTCCCATATGAATTAAAACCGTGAGACGTTGAAAGGTGTTTATTGACTTGTGAATTACTGTTTCATGGCACGAAAGAACAAGTTTTTTACATCGGATTGTTACTGGTGATGAAAAGTGGATACATTTTGACAATCCTAAACGTAGAAAATCATGGCTTAAACCCAAACAACCATCATCGTCAATACCAAAACGTGGGTCTTAGCTTTTCCTTTGTATTTGATCGAATCAACAGGATTTAGTTTATTATGGATTGTTAAAATCGATCAAACCCATCGAACCAAAAACGTATTTAAGAATTCAAATACGATTGAAACTATGACATAACATCTGTAACTTTCAAACAACTTCGAATATCAAAAAATCATTGTTACCAGAATATTCTAAACACGTTTAGAAATTAATTTATGCAAAAATAACCAAATTTGAGTGTGTCAACCCGTCACACTGGGTGACCATGTTAAAAACAGCAGATTGTTCGTCTCTTACGATGATCGTTCTCTTCCAATAAGTGTGTAACGTTCATGGGTACCATGAAAACGCCTCTCGATTAATTTACAAGCCAAGATATTCAGCTAATATACGAGACTGCTGATAAATCCCGTATGGCGACAACTAAGAACTCCTACGGTCATCCTTACCACGATCCCCATTACGATTCGATTTTATCGCGACGGGAATGACGGAGGGGGGATGAGGGGGAAAGAAGAAGAGGAGGAGGAGGAGGAGGAGAAGGATAATGCCGTTAACTTTCATTTCGTTTCGTTTATTCTTTTTTATTTTCCATCTTCTTCTTCTTCAGAGTGAGTAAGAGGGAAAGAGAGAGAGAATTAGGTGCGAGGATGGTCTGGTAAGATCGTCAAACAAGATTAGTCATATTTTTGCAGTTTTCAATCATTCGATCGATCATGTTTAATTAATTTAAATTAAAAAAAAAATTGGAGGTAGTCATGATGACTGTTGATAGAAGTGAACCCTTAAAACTGTATTTTGAATTTTTTTATCTAATTGTAATATATAAAAATTATTATTAAAAATGCTAACACATTGTTTATACCTGATTGTATGTGTGTGTGTGTGTTATTTGAAAATTTAAATGATTTATACAAAAGAAGGTTCTGCAATATTTCATACATTCTTACATTTTCTTACAGTGAAACCTTAAAACTGTATTTTGAATTTTGAAACTAATTGTAGTATTAAAAATTATTATTAAAAATACCTACACATTGTTTATATTTGATTGTGTGTGTGTGTTATTTGAAAATTTAGATGATTTATACAAAAGAAGGTTCTGCAATATTTCACACATTCTTACATTTTTTCAGATTACACACTCAAAGAAGAATTTTTGACTTTGTTTTGTATAAATCATGAAATTTTCAAATAACACACACATATAATCAAATGTATACAATTTTTTGGTGTGTGTATGTGTATTAGTGTGTTGTTTATGCGAACCCTATAAGATTTTCCCCTACCATAAATCGTCTAATGTAGCTAAAGAAGTTTTCACTTCAAAAAAAAAGAGAAAATCAAATGAAATGGAAAAAGATTGATAAATGTTTTGAAATGAATTTATTTAAATTATTCTAAAGAAAGCATGATCCTGGAATGATGTTGCAATTAATAATATCATCGTTTAGAATCGTTTCTTTATCTATTTATCTATCTATCTATCTATTTATCTATTTATCTATCTAAAATTATTACGTAAGATTTCGTAGGAATACGTAGTAGTATTAAAGTCGTTGCAATTAGTCGACTACATATTAACAAATACTCGAACAAAATGATTCAAAGATATATTGGAGAAATAAAATCTCTCGTAGAATTATAATTAATTTTTTGTTGTATTTTTTTTGGAGGGTTTTTTTCTTCTAGAAAATTTATTTGAAGTAGGAATGTAGATTTATTAATTAAATAATTAATATTTAATTAATTATTATTATTATTGTTTTTATTTAAGTTTTATAACCACGAGTAGGATTTAATTGACAATTTCTTAATAAAATTTAAACAAACTCTCATAACGTGTAACTTTTCAACATAAAATATTTTCATTGATTAATTATTTTACAAATATTTATTTATATTTCATCAATTATAGAAATTACTTCCAGGTACTAAAATAAATGTTAAGAAAGATACAATCATTATTATTATTATTATTATTATTATTATTATATATTATTTATATTGATTAGAGTATAGGAAAAATGTTATACGAGATTAGAACATAACAGGTAGGATACACATAAACAATTATTTTTCCTTGTTAAATATTTTTTAACAAAACTGTTTGATAAGTGTTATCTAATAATTACATTGTATCTAAGATTACTTGATATGAACTTAAGATAAATATAATAATTTTTTTATTTATAAGTTAAGATTGAAAAATGTACACAGTTATTTATTGAAGATAAATATAATAATCAAACAAACGTATAAATGATTGTTCTAGTATCAAATAACATTATTCAACGTAACAACCTATTAGAAATCTATTTAATATAATAAACACATTGTTAGTTGTATTTTAAATTATTCTAAACAATTTCATTGTTTCTTTGATGTTTATATATTTGCCTTTTAGTTTGAATATCATAAACTTGATTGTATTGTTAAAGGAATATAACAAAAATTGATTTTTCTTAGAACAACAAGGACGATTATCGATGAAGTTTTATAAAACAGTTCAAAAGGATCAGTGATATTTATTAAAACTCGTGAAACTCTTATTATCTTTTTGAAAAACTTACATCAAAGTCCATTGATCATACTTGCATATTTTACTTGAAAATACCTTACGAGTTATCTGAAGCTTCAAGAATAATCTCTTTGGTGAGTAATTAAATCGATATTCCAAACAAACTCATGATTAAATTATTAATTAACTTTTCAAATATATATCATGTGTTTTAAGATATTCCATTTTTTTTTTTGAATAATTTATTTTCACACGAATTAAGTGGATATTAATTAAACTACGTCAAATTAAATCGTGGTTACATTATTCATTAACTTTCCAATTTAATAATAATAATAATAAATAATTATATATTTTTATTTAAGTTTAATAACCACTAATTTAGTTAATAATTTCTTAATAAACTTGAATAAATTTATTTTTGAACAAATTAAATAAATTTACGTAAAAGATGTGAATTTATTATCAATTAATTTGACAACGTATAATATTTCCATTGATTAATTATTTTACAAATATTTATTTAAACAATTCAATGATTATATGAAATACATTGAGGTAAGAAAATAAATGTTAAGAAAGATACAATTATTATTATTATTATTATTATTATTATAAAAAAATTCAGATATCGATAAGATAAATATATCTAGAAGGAAATGATGAAATATAAAGTTATACAGATATAATTGGTGTCAGTGAACTTGACCCTACTCGACTAGACAGACTCCTAACTTCGTACGGAAATAAGACGATCAATAGCTTCTACAACAAATTACGATTCAAAGAGTACACGTTTCATTCATTAAATATCTTAAACACTGTGTCTAAGCATACAAGTAGCGATTAACTAACTGTAATTAACGATAATTACTTATCTAAAATATGCTACGGATTTGCATCAGAAAGTCAAGGCTATAAACAGTATAAGCCACTTATAATACTACTCGTTCCTATTCTAGAAAGTATGTAATTAAAGTACCTTGGATTTTTATTAATAAAAAAAAAAACAAATACTTTTTGTAATATAAAACACCTTCTTCCGGTGGTTTTCACTTTATTCTGTTACAAGAGATTGTGGACAATTTTTCCAAGAGACAAGAAACAGAATGTAATCTACCTTTTATAGAAATGCAAATAATTGAAGATGAAGAAGAAGAAGGAGAAGAAGAAGAAGAAAAAAGAAGAAGAAATGTATGCTAAAATCTTTTGCTCGGTCTGAGTCTGCGGTGTAAAGATGGGTCAACCTTTCGCCTTGCGATTATGTAAGATCTCGGACTGACTGACCTTTAGGTTCGTTCATGGCATGCGGCATTTACGTAATTTACCGATTACGATGTATTAGAGTCTCCTATGCCTAGAAAATAGTTCTTCTTCCCGCTCTAATATTTTTTTCAGGGCTTTTTAAACAAATACTTATACACACTTTTTATTTTCTATTACTTTAAATGTGAATCTTGTTATCTATTTATATTGATTTAAAAGGTTTCACATATTTCTAACACAATATGATCTTTTACATATATATATATACCTAGTTAACACAAAACGTTAATATGACGTTCGATTTAGGTCATTTTTCAAAAATGACGTCATATTAACGTCATATTAACGTCATATTAACGTTTGGTGTTAATTGGGTATATATTAGGTTGTCAAAAGTATGAAATGGAGCAAAAATTCCATTCAATTATATGCATTTTTTGCTCCATTTCATATTTCACTATCTAATACTTCATAATATATTAACATTAATATAATTTGTATTATATATATTTATATGTATATTATACTTTTATATTAACTTCTTGTTAATTAATAACAATTAACTTTTTAATATTTAATATTTTTATTAAATATTATTAGATTGTCAAGTATGAAATGAAGCAATAGTCCAATTCAATTACATACATTTTTTGCTCCATCAGGTTGTCAGGTATGAAATGGAACAAAAAATACATGTAATTGAATGGGATTTTCGCTTCATTTCATACTTGACAGCCTAATAAATACCATAGCATATTTTATATACTGAAAAATAATGAAGAAACTTATTGAATGACCTTATTTGTATATATTGAATGACCTTATATGGTACATTTCTGTATTCAGACGAAAATGATACGATCTACGTGAATGAAGATTTTTTTAAAAATATATCTTTTTATTCTCTTAAGTTTCACATAAAAATAAGAGAATACGATTAGAACGCGGATAGGAGGAAGGAATTAACATACTTTCGATTTCTTTGAACACACTTTTACTGACCTTCTCTCAAATATGAATAGATTAGATATAAATATAATTACGTAATTTTAATGTTTCCAAATATAAGAAAATAAAAAAAAAAAATAAAAAGCCATATATATTTTCGATTGCTAAAGAATTCTCTGTAATAATAATAATAATAATAATAATAATTAATTTAATGATTTGATATAAATTATTAATCAAGAAGAGAAAGATAGGAAAAAAAAAATATTTTTAATTATTCTTGAGAATAGTTTCGAAAGAAAATATTTTCTAATGTGCAAATTTTTGTCTCTAAGCGTATAAAGGTGCGCTCAGAATATAAATACATATATACTCGTACCACCTGTAAATATACATATATACATATACATATATATAAAGAGAATGATGGGATGATTCTATAGGTGCGGCCTATAACTATCTGATTATTATTGCGCGTGCCATTAAAAAAAAAAAAAAAAAAAGTAATAGACAGTGTATATACATTTAAAATCATCTTCATGAGAGAAAGTTAAATCATTGATGAAGATTATTTTTCGTACTTTAAATCAATGAGAGTAATAGTACTATAAATTCACGTGATACACAATGAAGTGGTTCATTGATTTGGCGAGTAGTACTACTATAGAATAGGAATATAATATACAAGAGAGAGAAAGAGAAAGAGAGAGAGAGAAGGAGAGAGAGAGAGAGAGAGAAGGAGCGACATCTAGGTTGTACGTTATCAGGAACTACATTATACTCACTTGTAATACGACGTACTGCTTTGACATATCCAATGCTATATAGAAACCTACACGTGATTGCTTGTAGTACAATAGAGAGAGAGCATATACCACAATACATATATGTATGCATACCTATAATAATCCTGTGAATTTAATGCGATTGGGTTGGCTTTTGTTAAAACCAGCCTATAAATCTCTACTTTAGTCAGGATCCATAGGTGTCGATAACAATTCCCCCTTTGATAATTAATTAGTTCTATCCTTGTGTATTTCCATAATAGAGGGTATTTCTAAAAGGAGAAAATGTTGAAGTCAACTAGGCAGGCCTTAGCTTCTACCAGAGTTATTTTAGCCAGTGGTTCACCTATAAGATATCAAATTATTCAAAAGTTGGTAGGTTTTTTATTTTTAGTTTCTTTATGATCTCAATGATATCTTTTTTTCTTTGTTTTATTTTAATATCACAAATTGAAATATTTTCTTTTTGTTTGTATGATTGTTTGAATGTTGAGTACTTATAGTTATGTTTTTGATAGTTTAACTTATTGTATGATAAGATTGATATTTTATATTTTAGGGATTTGATTTTGAAGTCATAGTATCTGATTATGATGAAAGTTTAGATAGATCTATGTATGAAAGTCATGGAGAGTATGTTCAAGAATTAGCTAAATTGAAAGCTTATGAGGTACATAAGCGTATTCAAAATGATCCTAATTTACCATCTTTAATCATTAGTGCAGATACTCTTGTAACTGTCGGTGATACTATTTATGGAAAACCAAAGGATGACACTGATGCGTTTCACATGCTATCTCAGTAAGAATTGCACTCAAATCATTTAAGAATTTATATTTAACTTGATGATTTTGTTTCTAATGTCTTATTATATTAATTTTTAGTCTTGCGAAAGAGGAGCATGTTGTTTACACTGGAGTTTGTTTGAAAATGCCTGAGAAGGAAGTTAACTTTTATACTTCAACTAAAGTAAAATTTGGTGACTTATCTGAAAATCAAATAACTGAATATATACAAACAGGAGAATATCTGTGAGTGTTTCTTTTTTAAATTATTGAAATAATTAATTAAATGTCTAATATTTGTATAATTTGTTTAGAGGCAAAGCTGGAGGATATGGAGTGCAAAGTCTTGGTGGTTGTTTAATTGAAAGCATAAGTGGTGATTTTCATACCATCATGGGTATGCCAGTGTATTTTTTAACTAAACATCTTAATGAGATGTTTGGTTATTCTAGATAAAGTCAAATATTTATATTAAATATTTATACTTCTATCAAAGATAATATATAAGAATTGTACATATAAGTTGATTATAAGTCAAAATGATATTTGTTAATATTTATAATTAAAAGATCGATTATTTATTATTAAAGAGAATTTTATTATGATTAAAATACGATTTTTAAATTAGAATTAAAAAATATGAATAAAATGAATACTTTGTGTATATATTATTTGTTACTAATAAATACTTTAATCTGATTGGTTCTAATTTTAAACATGGCGGATTTTCACCAATGAAAACAAGCGAATAGATGTAAGAGGAACGTGAATTGCTGTATTACGAGTTACGTCAAAGAAATGACTAGAAACAGCCAATAGAAATGAGACAATGAAAATTCTTAGTTTGTGTCTTCCTCCGTTCGAGTATTATGACAACCTATTGCACTTTTCGATACATTATGTCACTCGCTTAGTCAAAGAAATAAGAAGAAATAAAAAAATACAGTGCTCTTTAGTACGCATTACGATTAAATATTTTTTGTTTGCAGTGTGATTCAACGCGCACAATATTAAAATGGAAGACGTTCTAGACGAAGTTGTTTCTTCGGAAGATTTAAAGGTATTTATAAAAGAATATAAATAATAAACAACAAGATCATTCTAAGAAATATTAACGATCATTCCTAAAACTTCATATTTATCTTACACAAATGTTTGTAGATGAAAATAAAATAATAGTTTATCTATCATTAAGTATCTGTCATTTCAAAGATTAAGGTTAACTATTTACAGTGGTATTTAATTTCGATTCATTTTTTACTTTGCTGTTGCATCATTTTGTTAAATAGTCGATTGACGTTAATGAAACTTCAAACTAAAATTTAGATCAGACGATTATTCGATACTCTGTTATTTGTTTTTTTTTTCTATTTTATTTTTAATCTATTAATATATTTTTCTAGAAAATATCAACTCACCTGACATTTTGTCTCAATATATGCATTAATATATTTTTATTATTTCATTACAATATTGGCTATGTTCCATTATTATGTTTTGTCAACGATGATTAAAGTTGTACATATATGATGAAATAATATTCCAACCAGTGATGTTATATTTTAATTATATTTCAGAAATTTGAACGTGTATATCATGAACAGTTACACGCATCAGGTGTGACTCAGAAAGCTCAGTTTGAGTATGCGTGGTGTCTTGTTAGAAGCAAATATCCAGCTGATATCAGAAAGGGCATAGTACTGTTAGAAGATCTTTACAATAATCATGGTGAAAGTGGAAAGAGAGATTGCTTATATTATTTAGCTATTGGCAACGCAAGAATAAGAGTAAGTGTTTAATTAATTTTATTTTTGATATAATAATGAAATACTTTTAATTATATATCAACACTGTGAGATTACTCATCGATTAAAAAATACTTTTATATTTTCAGGAGTATTCGAAAGCTTTGTCGTATGTCAGATCTTTCCTTCAGGTTGAACCTGCCAACGAACAAGTCCAACAACTCGAGAGGTTAATAAAGAAAAGGATGGAAAAAGGTTTTTTTCTCATAACTTACAATCGTCTTAGAAAAATGAGAATTGCAGCTGATTCTAGTTTAACGTTATTACAGCCTATTTTTATTATTTTACCTAATTCGTATTATTTAATGTTTCTTTTAATATTCTTCATATTTCTTTGGATAGCAGGAACGTATGTTAATATTCTTTGAAGTATCTTTTAAATAATGCGAAAGCATTATTCGCTGTGTGGGATGTGTCAAATGTAAATGACACATTGAGATTTTTAATCTAGTGCATTTAAATATACATTAATCTAGAAATAGATAGATAGATAGATAGATAGATAGATAGATAGATAGATAGGTAAAAGTTTAACAAGATTTATACAAATGTTGTAAATATTGTAAATAATTCAAGATATAGAATAGTAATAAGGAGTACTATAAAATTCATCACACATTACAGTAAAAGAATATTCCTTAACGCGTTAAACATCTTAGACTTTTCATCTAGGCTGTGTCAATTGCCAATGACCAATATTTTTGCTTTTTTTTTTTTATGGCTGATGGATCATTGTAGTCTAAACTAAAAACTTAAAAAAAGATGCTTAACGTGTTTAAAGAGGGACCTTGGTATTACTTAGACTTAATTTTTTAATCTTCTATATAATACACGTATACTTACCATATAATTGACCAATCTTTAAGTATAATGTTTAAGTGTCTATATAAATTATTTATTATTATTATTATTATACTTGTCTTTTGACAATGAATTTTATAATTCTTATACAATTAGTTTGATAATAATTGTGTGTATAAAATATGTTGAATAAGTTCTCAAAAAGACTTGAGAGATCTCTTTGAAAGAATCAAGAATAAAAAACAGAAAAAAGAAAGAAAAGGAAAAAACAGAAAAAAAACAAAAATATATAATTAAATCATTATTTGATTAGCGTTGAATTTATATTTTATTTTTTTTCTTGCAGAAGGTCTTTATGGTATAGCTGTGGCGGGAGGTGTAATTATCGGTGTTGCGAGTGTCCTAGGACTCGGAATTGCAATGGCTAAAAAGAATTAATCCTATTTGTAATAATATTCGTGAAAAAAAAAGAAACCAAAAAAAAATTGCATGTGAAAAAAAATAGTTCATTTTGTGGAGAATGAAATTTCGCAAAAAGAAAAGAAACAAAAAAAAAATAAAAATGTAAAATGATAAATGGAAAATGATAAATGAAAAATAAGATTTGTGATTGAGAGACAGACACTGGAAACGAGTATTTGAATATGCTTTTCACGTATGATAAATGTACGTTAGAGTTTACCAAAATGATTTTCTAAATATATAAATATATATAAAGAGAAAGAGAGAGAGAGAGAGAAAGAGAGAGAGAGAAAGAAACAAAAAAGAGTAAATGAAGTAAAAAAGAAGTAAAATAAAAATTGCTGTATCGTGTGTGAGTAAAAACTAAAGCAAGCAGGGGTAATGTCTTTAGATTATTTGTCTTTGAAAAAAACCGAATTAGAAATAAGCGTACAATAGTTGCATTACTTCTAATCCTAAGATTCATATACTGCTATAATATATTATTATTTATATTTATATTTATATTTATATTTAAGAATATGAACACATCATCATATTTTGTCATACGGTATTTTACTGGGGGAAAGAAAGGAGGAAATAAAAAAAAAAAAAAAAAGAAAAAAAACACACAAAAATCATTCCGAAAAATTTTACATCGTTAATCGACTACCATTTTTCGATATGTAATTTTTTTTTTTCTTTTTTTTTTTTTCTTTTTAATTTAATATTTATAACTTTTCTCGTGTGTGCGAATTCCTTTTGTTTAAGTTTGTTTTTAACTAAAAAAAAAAAAAAAGAAGAAAAATATAAAAAAAAACTCGCCTAAACTCTTATCAACTATTAATTAAAAAAAAAAAAAAATATAAGAGCTACATCGTACGAGCTTGATACCAAAGCCACAGTGTGTGTAAGCTTAGCTTTTGTACATATAAGATTCAGAAAAAAAAAAGAAAAATGAAAATACCCATTGTATTGAACTAAATGTTTAAAACTGTATTGTTACCTCGAACCTTTAATAAAGATAAATGTTACTGTTTTAATACACAAATGTTCTAGAAAATGTCATAGAAATATGAGCCTGTAATTATGAAAGTGATTTAAGTGAAAATTTAAACAAAAAAAAAATTAATTCATCAGTTACTTTACATTACATTATTTTCAATGAAATTAATTCAATGTAATCTTGACAATATTGTCAAAAAATGAACCATTAAATGGTTGGTAATTTTAATATTATATTGGATTCAATTACAATATCAAATGTAATTAATTAAATATATGATTTAGATCAGTTTCATAATTATGAGCATGTATGTAAAAAGCTGAGGAAGAGATGACTAAAAAAAAAAACATAAAAAGAAGGAGATTATTTAGGATTACATTGTGGTGTGGATAAAGAAAATAAAAATGTATCATTTTTATTTTTTTATTATTTTTTTGTTTGTTTCTTTTTGTATATAGATTTTATTGATGATTTGTTAATAATATCCGTTGATAAAGTTATTTATGTACAAAATAACGCTGGAATATCCCTATATGTATATATATATTTATATATATATATATATAAATATATACTTATGTATATACACATAAGTATATGTTTATATAATATTATATTTAATGACCTACGATTTTATATTTTATTTCATTATTTATTTTTTATATTTTTTTTTTTATGGCCCAGGGGTCTCGAGAAATAAGCCCACACCAGCATTCACATTACACCCGCTCGAGCTTATTCGTATAATTATTTTCTTTTTTACGAGCCATGATTTTACTCATTTTCACCCTTTCTTCTTCTTTTTCTTATTATTATTATTATTAGTAATTGTAATATTATTATTATTATTATTATTATTATTATTATTATGTATGTATGTATTAATGTATATATATATCCTTTCCTTTGCGTTGAAATACGTATGAGCGTTTCTGATATTGTTTTATATTATTATTCTATGTTTGCATTTTTTCATCTTGTTGTATTTTTTTTTTAACGAGCGGGTTGTACATTTCCATAGCCTTCTTTTCTTTTTTTTTTTTTAAATATTTCATTCCTCTCGTACTATGTACAAATCGATCTTCCTTTCTTTCTTTCTTTTATATTTTTTATTAATCATTTATTATTTTTTTGACGTTTACTCGGGGAGATGAGCTGGGAGAGAGGAAAATTTGAAGACAAATTAAGATAATGGATGATACATTTTAGAAGAACGCAGATTAGTTTTTCCTACGACGTACATACATACACGTGATTAGATATATGTATATATTTAATTATTTATTTACTTATTTATTATATATATAAATAAATATTAGTTGTAGTAAAAAGTAATCCAGTATTTTTACGTTTATTTTCAAGCTAAAAATAATGGATTACAACTTTACTATAACTAATATATGTACACATATATAATAATAATATATATTAGGTTGTCAAATATGAGATGGAGCAAAAATACACATAATTGAATTGAAATTTTGCTTCATTTCATATTTGACAGTCTAATATTTATACAAACATACATATATCCTAGAAAGTTTGAACAGGAAGGCCGAGGAAGTGTGGCCACGCTCTTTCTTAATTAATTATAATTATAGTACACGCGCGCTTATTTTTGTTTAATTTGTTTAATTAATTTATTTATTTATTTATTACTTAAATTTTGTTTTATTATAATATTAGATTCTATGCTTTCCTCTCTTCTTCTCTTTCTTCTTCTTCTTACAATTAGATTATTTTAATTATTTATTTTTCTTCTCTGTGTTTCTTCCTGTAATAAAGATCCAATAAGAGTTAAGGGAGAAAATCGAGTATAGGCAGACGAATGATCAATCTGTTATAAAGTCAATCATTTATATCTCGATGTAATATATTTACATACACACGGAGAGAGTTATTATTTTCTATTGGCTCTTATTGCCAGATATATTTTACTTGGTTTTTGCTTTTACGAGAAAGAAATATTCTTTTTCTTGAATTTTAACATATATTTGTTTTGTATAAATTTTCTTGCATTGCTATTCACAAAATGTGACCATTTAGAAGAATTCTTTCCAATAGGGACAATCGGTTCTTTATTGGAATTAGCTTTGTTTGGTATAAATATTAGAATTTAATTTATTTAGAATTAAAAATAACAGGAATCAATTATTTAATAAAAATGACGAATTTTTCATCATGCAGACGAATATTTGTTTAATTATTATTTATTTAATTAAATATATATATTATAAAACAATTCACAGGGAGTCTGAATATTAATTACACCGGTGTTTTGTCGATTTAAATTAATTTATACGTCACTGTATTTATGCGAAATTTTATTTCGAGTTTAAACAAAATTTAAACACATCTTCATGCAATGTACACATGAATAAATAAAAATACAATAGGTTTGTGTACGTGCATGTGTGTGTGTGTGTGTGTAAGGAGACAAGAATTAATAAAATTTCGAAAGAATGTCAAGAAGAATTATGCACGTGTGTTGATTTATTTTTATCGTTAGACAGAGTCTAATGGATGTATCGTAAACATCGGAGACAAGTTCGGAAGGTCATAACAGTGATTTAGTCGAAGACGAACGATCGAATGAAGGTGTCAGAAGCTTATACATATATATATATGTATATATATATGTATATATATAGTCCGTCTAACTGGTAATTAATAACCCTTGGCGCCGGGTCGAGAATAATTTATCATTTATGGTGTCAATCCGATAAACCTGTAGTAGATTTAGAGAAGGTAGGAAACGATAAAACTGGTGCGACATTAACTATCGGACCCCCCGTTAAAGAAAAGTTCATTAATTATTGTTAATAATAAACGAATTCATTTGGTCTATCAATTTCAACGATTTTACGTGTGACCAAAAAGTGAGCTGACTTTTTAGAATTTCGCGAGATACCTATGATCGATTTTTGTTTTCTTTTTTTTATTATGTTAGTACACTCGTTTTGAACATATGTTCATAGTTTCAGTCATATAGTATTTTTTGTTTGTTCGTGAGAGACATAAACGTTTGAAGTGTTTTACGTGTTCGGTGATTTTCTGCTGTCGAATAAAATGGATCAAAGAATTTGTATGAAATTTTGTCTAAAAAATGGAATTAAGTGGTTAAAAACATTTGAAATGTTGATAGGGGTATACGGTGAGTGTACTCTGAGTAAAAATAAATGTTTATAAGTAGTACAAGCTTTTCCAAGAAGGCCGAGAAGATGTCAATGACGAAGCTTGCCCTGGACGTTCACAGGGCGTCAAAAAACTGATGAAAACGTTGAAGAAATGAAGAAAATAGTGTTAGGGTATCATCGAATCACCATTAAAGAAGTTGTCGATGATATCGGCATCTCGTTTGATTCGTGCCAAGCAATTTTAACGAATGTTTTGGGAACGAGACACGTGTCAGCGAAGTTTGTTCCGAAACTGCTTAATTTTGACCAGGAAGAACCGTCGCACGAGTATCGTTCAGGAGCTGTTGAATGACGTCAATGATGATTCTGATTTACTCAAAAGGATCATAACTGGTGACGAATCATGGGTACATGGTTAAGACGTCGAAACCAAAGCTCATTTTTTTTGACAGCAGAAAATCCCCGAACATGCAGAACACTTCTAACTTTTATGCTTCTCGCAAAGAAACAAAAAATGCTATGTAGCCAAAACTGTGAACGTATATTTGAAACGAGTCTACCTACATAACAAAAAAAAAGAAACCAAAAATCGATTGTAAGTATCCCAGAAAATTCAAAAAGTTATCTTACTTTTTGATCACACCTCGTATATGAATATGTGACTTATATCCCAGTGAACACAAAACGTTAATATGACGTTAATCGTACGTCATACTGGGTACGTTAACTGGGTATATATTAAAGTATATAAATATAAAATATAAATAATTCGTTGGAGTAAAAATTTGATTAGAAACGCGTTAATTTCGACGTTTATTATTTTTTTCTATTTTTTTTTCTCGTACATCAATAAACAAATTGGAATTAATTAATCGCGTTAATTAGTCGACGTATTTCTTTCTCTTCTCTCTCTCTCTCTTTCTCTCTTTTTCTCATTTTTTCTTTCTTTCTTATGTTTTATATTTTCTATCCGTGTAGGAATATGAACGTAGTTCGAGATTAGATAATTATATTTATATGTATGTATGTATATATATATATATTAACAGCTTGAAAATACTTTTAAAGCAGTTTAGATTTTTTTTTCTCTCTCTCTCTTTCTTACTTTTCTCTTTTTTTTATTTTTTGTTCTTTAAAGGGATGTATATTGCTTTCTCAATAAGGCTCTGCTATGCTTTACACGAATATACAGTGTTAATGATGGTATCAATGTTAATGTTAGATGAATGAAAATCCATTTACGCGTGAGTGAAATGTCATTTTTATACGTACGCAGTTAATGTGTATATTGTGTGTATTTTTTTTCACGAAAAACTGTATTTTCGGTTCTTCGAGAAGAAATGAAAATTATCTTTTTTCATCTTATTTTTCATCTAGATGACGATTTTCGATTGGGGACTAATTCTAAGATAGCTGGTATCCAACTCGTGTATTTTTTCAAGGATGAACTAAACTTTTTCTTCTTCTAACAAGCATAACTCACGTAATTTGGATTAATATTTATCATAAAATAAATATAAAACATAATATGAAAAGATAGAAAAAAATTAATTTAAGTATAAAGTACTTGACAATAATACCATAAAAACCAAAAACATTAAATAAAAATTAAAAAAAAAAAGAAAGTGAACCGAACGAGACTTGATCCACCGACACCACGGTTACGAACAAGCACCCTTAACCGTTATAAGCCAATATCTCGGAAAGTATTGAGAGTTGACGTATAGTTATTAATCGAAAAATATACTACGAATCAAAATCTACGAGTGTATAAAATTTCAAGAAAAATTCTAAATCCAAATTACGTGAGTTGTCCTTGTAAGGTGAGTAGACATATTTTTCGTACATTTGTGTGTATTGTGTGTAAATATATACCTTATATTAATACATATACGCAAAGATAGAGTGATCTCAAAGATCTTAAAATATATGGAACTTAAGTACACTTTGAATCGTGCACACGTGTGCGTGTATACAGACGTGTATGTGTATTGCGTATAATTGATACATATACATAAGTATTTTTACGTGCGTCGCGGTGTGCGTATTATCAAGAAACCATAGAATAATTCTTGAGATATACACATTTATATATATATAAATTTTATAATTTATATTTGGCTGGTGGAAAAATA
Organism: Mischocyttarus mexicanus; assembly: GCA_023678845.1. Taxonomy (NCBI): domain Eukaryota; kingdom Metazoa; phylum Arthropoda; class Insecta; order Hymenoptera; family Vespidae; genus Mischocyttarus; species Mischocyttarus mexicanus. Next base: position 89,068 of record JACGTP010000150.1, on the reverse strand, counting down.
ATGTCGGTTTTTTTCATTAAATTGTGACCAAAAATCTGACATTATTTTTCCACCAGCCTAATAATTTATATATATATATATTTTTTTTTTATTTTTTCAAAGATACCAATAAGACGCACTTTAAACATCGAATTGTCATAATTGTTCTCTCTCTCTATCTCTCTTTCGTTTTCTTTCATATGGAATGTTTATAATAATACGGACGAATACAAAATTTGATTAACGCTTCTAAACGCATGTAGAATCGAGTTTCGAGAGTTTTCAGATCGATAAAGAAGAGTATTTATCCGATATCTTCTATTATTTTTTTACATATTGGATGTACAAATAAGTTTCCGCGGTTCAACAAAATATGGATTTATTATTAAATTTTAATTAAAATTGTCTGATGTAAAGTGTCATATCGTAAGATTGGATATCTCTCGTCAAGATAATTTTGATATAATAGTGATTTTGTATAAGTATCAGATATTTTGTTTCGTTCGACAAATGTCGAGTTTTGAGCCGAATAAGCGTCATTTGCCAGGAAACTTTTGATTGATTCTTTTAATTTGTAGAATTTTGCAACTGATGTGCATCGATTGCACTTGTAGAAGCATATGTCGAGATTTTTTTAAGTGAGAGAAGTTATCATGAATTGTTTTTAAAGTTCAAGAAAACGATGACTTGGATATCGAAGACCAAAGTACGTAACGGGTGCCCGAAAGTGTACGAATACGCAGAATTGGAATCATTTTATTGATCGAAGATTCGTGCTAAACTCGAGAAAAACTTGCACTTATGTTAGAAGTAACTCAGCAAACAATTTTACATCGTTTGAAGTCATCGAATGTCTTATTTTTTAATAAGAACGGCGGAAACTTATTTGTACATTTAATCAAATCAAACAAAACATTAGAATGTTATATAAAAATATGAAAATATTAGAACTCAAAAGGAGTTTTAAATAGACCTATTTAAAAAAGGTATATTTAAAAAAAATTATTATTTTAGGTACGTTTGTTTAAAAAACAAAAAAAAAAAGAGAAAGGTCCAGCACGATAATTGATGACATTCTCGAATATAAAAAAAAGATGAACATATTGACATAACATCTCTCATTATCCTCATTTAAAAATCGTTCAGATTCAAACATCTAATTTACTTATTAACGTAATTGCCATAGAATCAAGAAAAACTTCCACTTACAACATAGCAAGCAATTTTATTCATTTTATTTATTCAACGCCGGAAACTTATTTGTACACCTAATATTATTTTTTGTTTACGTAAATATAATTAAGTAAATATAATTAAATATGTTTTATATATTTGATTGTAACGGAACGTAATTGGAGAGTGTGGGTGGGTGGTGATGGAGGTTTGATGGATATGGGAATTGAATAACTCGGAGAAACTCGGTTCGATTTTCGTAGTACATAGTACACACTTACATACATACACATACATAAAAGATGATGATGATGATGATGATGATGATGATTATGATGATGATGATGATACTGTTTAGGTGTTTTCGAATCTCGAGTGGTTATGGACTATTTTTTATGGGGTTTAAACAAGTCCTACGCAGCTCTACGTATTCGAGATTCGATTGATGATTCGTAAGACGATTCTTACGGGGGTTTGTTGTCTTATGGGAATATTTCGTGATTTAAATTTACTTATAAAGTGGGATACAATTCGAGGCAAAGCTCTCTCTTTCTCTCTCTCTTACACACACAGACACACACACACATACTCTGATTTTCTTTGTGTTTATTTATTTATTTATTTGTTTATTTTTCTCGAAGATGCTCGATAAGTTCGTAGAATTTATTATGGAGGGAGGCCAGGAATCTTATTTTTTATCTTCGATACATGAAAAAAGGAACGTTTTTATAAATCGTTCTGTCTGTTCAGATATCAACGGAGTATTCCCCATTACAAATCATTTTCTCTTTTTGTTTTGATATTTTATTTAATCGTCCCATAAGTTTCTTCCCTTTTTCTTCTTAATTCACTTTTTAATAATTGTTTAATATTATTTTATTAATATTAAATACAATAGTATTATAAACAAAGATAATAGAAAGAAAATCATTGACACGTTGACTGCCACGACGAATTAACTTCTTTTGCTTAGAACACCATGATAGTATTTTATAGACACTAATCTTTTATTTGTCAGTGTTCCAATAAAAATTTATTAATAGTTTAATAATACTTTTTTAGTTCAAAGTATATTCTAATTAAAAATAATATTTTAAATACGCCAACTGTAAATTTTCATTCAACATTTTTACAATTTAAGTAGTTCAAATCAATGATTACCATGTCGTCACTGGAAAAACCTGTAGCCAGTTGCATATCACCAACATTCCAGTCCAAATTTTAAGTAAAATAATATAAAATATAAACAAAAAATACTTTATATTAAAAAATAATGAAGAAACTTATGAGACGAATCTAATATTTAACCCTCATTGGTCGTTGTAATTTTTAATACCTGTTTTTCACTAAACTCTAATTGATTTCAATGAATATGCAATGGAAAAAAAAAAAACCATTTCAGTATTTTAAGAATAACAACTTTTTTGTTAGAAATTATTTATTTTTATGAACTTTTACAGACAAATATTTAAGATGTGATTCAAATAATTGTTTATAAATTTTTAATATATATTATTTAAAAACAATTGTCAAAGTATTATCGTTACTTTAGAATTGATTTACGACCGATAAGGGTTAATATTTAGAATATATATTGTATATTAACTTGGTGGAAAAATAATGTCGGCTTTTCTCATTGAATTGTGGTTAAAATTCCGACATTTTTTTTCCACCAACCTAATATTGTATGTTATTGTAATATATATTATTTTTAATACATATATATATTCACATATACACATTTTCATATATGAAATATATTAAAAATCATTTACTTTCAGTGAAGTATCATGTTTTTAGGTTTTGACAAATTAAATGATTAAATTGCAATTATAAATATTATTAATTAATTTTGTTTTTCATACTTGAATTAAGGGGCTATACCAGTATGACATTTTCAAAAAATTAACATTTTTTTCTTGCCTTTGTTTTGTTAAAATCTCAAGGCTGCATCTGAAATATTTTTCGAATGCAATGTCTTTTTAAAGAGCAACCACTTGCAGGTTAATTAAATCGATAGTTAAATCTTGAAACACGTTTTTATTGGTACGGGATTATTCAAATTTACTGCCATATTAACTCGAGAAGCAATTATTGAATTAACTTTGAAATTATAATTGACGTATTTTCAAATCTATTTATTTTACAATGACTGTAGGATATTTTTGATTGGATAATAATTGTCAATTTAGCAAAACTCTGCTATTTTGTTAGATTTTGATATTTTTCAAAAATCCTAGACTCCATTCTACAGAGAATACCTCCTAGTTGAACGACATTTTTGGGTTTTTTTGATTTCAACCACTCAATCGACTGGAATCATGGCAACAGTAGAGGAACTTTCTTTTTTGTTGGTCTCTCCGAAAACAGCACATAAGTCATTCACATTTTAATATTTTTCTATACAAAAATTCCACAACATAGTTCAATTATAAACAAATGTATCCTACAATTTTCAAAACACTTGATAGCATACTTTTCTTGAAAAAAATTCTTAAACATTATCTAAATTTTGGGAGTTCATTCTGGTATAGTCTCTAAAACAAGTAGCTCATATATAAGTGTATTATGTGTATATGTTTACATATATATATATTTATATATGTATTTATATATGTAATAGTACTTGCGTTTGATATCGAACGCAATTTATTCATAGAAAAAAAAAAACAAAGAGAAAAATATGAGTTATTATTAGATAGGCCCTTACATTCTATCGGCATTTAATTTTTGTACAATTATTTAATAACTAGTAGACGATTAACTTACTCGATCATATTCTACACATTATATTCTTATCTTTCTTATCATTCTTATCATTCCTTAAATTTTTTTTTAAATATTTTTGTTCTTAATCTTCGTTCATTTCACATTATGCTTGACTAGCAAATACATTACATTCCAATTTGCAATTTTTTTTCGTCCCATTTTCTCTCTTTCTCTGTCTCTCTTTCTCTTTCTTGATTTAGTAATTTTATTTCTTAATCATTTAATTTAAGTACGACAATCATATCGTAAAATATACACCTTTTTTTTTTTGTTTTCCTACCCATTCTCGCCAAAGTGTTAATAATAATGGTAATAATAATAATAATAATAATAATACTCTTTCTCTCTTGAAGAACTATCTAATTATGTAATATTATACTTGAGATACCTCGACATTTACAATATATTTAATTACAAACACCACTCTTTACGTAGATGTGCCGGACATCTCTTTCCTTTCCATTTCGAATCCGACACTTTATTTTCTACCAACCCAATATATAAATAAATGTATTTACATTATAATTTCTTTATTTAACTTTTGTATTATTTAAGAAAAAAAATGTAAGATGTGCGAGAAATCTTGCTAAGAAGGTTCTTAACATAGTTGTTTGTATCCCAAATGAAGAAAAGGTAAAAGAAATAATAAGAATAATAATTATTATAATTATAATGACAATAATAATAAGAAGAATATGAATAAGAATAAGAAAAAGGAAAATATTGTCGAAGATGGAGACTCGAGTAAGAAAGGACTTCCAACAGCATCCCATGTAATATCGTTTTTCGAGGACGCTTATAGATCTCTTTTCTACGAAGTTGAAATTCCTGTGCCTCCACGCCCTCCTCCTCCTCTTCTTCTTCCTCCTCCTTCTTCTGGGCTGCATAACGGGAGAATGCGGGAGTCGATTCAAAGTGCAGTCACCTTTCTCAGGCAGGGTTGACCGTGGAATTCCGTTGGGTACACTCGAGCGGAAAAATAATCTCGTTCCGCAAAGTACATCTTTCTACTACCAGCTTCAGTTGCACCAAGCTCACTTTCCCTCTCTCTCTCTCTCTCTCTCTCTCTCTCTCTCTTTCATTCTCTCTTTCATTTTGTCTTCGTCTATCTTTCATCAACCTTCTTTTTCTTTCTTTTGTATACCACTAAAGTATTCGCGTTCCAGTCTCCCTCCCCCCTCTCATTTTTCCCTTTCACTTCCCTTCACTCCTCTTCACTCCTCTTCCTCATCTCGTCCCCTTATTTCTCTCTTTCTCTCTCTTTCTCTCTCTCTTCTTAACGATTACCGTGCTTGAAAACTAACTAACTTAAAGTCAACCGCACCCGGTGCATTTTAATACAGGTCGAGAACTCGTCATGGGGTATACGCTTCAACGAAAACTCGAACCTTTTCTGAAAGAACAAGGACACGAACAGACGATGTGCATCGAGGATCATTGGATCTTCCAAAAAGTCTCTCCCAGTTTCTGAATTCTCTTACCTTTTCTAACATTTTACCAAAACTTCCAACGAGTCAATTCTAAACTTGACAAATTTCTACCATTTTCCATCATCCTTCCCCATTCATCTTCTCATCATCTTTCTCTGTAATCGTTCAAAATGCTAGATTTGTTTTGGTTTATCAATGAACTATGATATGTGTGTGTATGTGTATGTATGTATGTGTGTGTGTATGCTGAATATATTGGATCTTTTAAAACAAATATCAACGTTTAAAAAAAGGTATCATAATTTTGAGTAAATTTTTCTTTCAACACCTAATTTTGCCTAATTTTTATTCAACATCTGTTCATTCTTTTAATTCGTGCCTGTTTGATTTTGTAATTTACTTAAAATTAATACAAATTCTTTTATATTATTATTGATATGATTCGAGCAAAATATCGTCATTCTCTCGGTTGCAATTTCAATGCCAAAACAAAAAAAAAGAACAAAACCAATAAATTCTAAACTCTTTCTATTTTTTTTCTTTTCACCCAACCAGCCCAATATTTTCTCCTATTTGATTTTTCACCACAATTCAATGGGGGAAGGGATTGATATTTTTGTTACCCACCGACCCAATATTCTCTGCCATTTCATTTCATTCTTTCTTTCTTTTTCTTTTAATCCTTAGGTCAACTTTCACCAAAAAACGTATTCAAAAAAAGAGAGAGAGAGAAAGAGAGAGAAAAAAACCATGAAAAAAAACAAAAATAAAAAGAAAATCCATCATTTTCAATACTAAGGGACATTATTATCATTTTCCATCTTATTTCTGTACATTGGTGTTTTCTTTTTATTTAGAAAATAATTCGACTGTTTGGAATATAATATATAAGGTTGTCAAGTACGAAATGGAGCAAATTCTCAATTCAATTATGTGCATTTTTTGCTCCATTTTATATATAATAAATTGTCAAGTATGAAATGGAACAAAATATGCATATAATTGAATTGAAAATTTGCTCCATTTCATACTTGACACACCTAATATCTATATATATGCATATGTATATGTATATGTAATATGTATATGTAATATGTATATGTAATATGTATA
>JACGTP010000150.1:47715-79721 GCA_023678845.1 Mischocyttarus mexicanus | reverse complement strand
ACCACCACCACCACCACCACCACCACCACCTCCAACACCGTTATTACCACTGCCGGAAGCACCAGGATTGGTAGAACCGCTTCCGGCGACGTTTCCACGATCATCACCGGTGGTACCGTTCAAGGACGATGAGCTCTCCTCCACTGACATTCCACCTGGTCCAGCACTTCCTCCTCCTCCTCCACTGGAACGATGATGATGGCTGCTTGAAGCGGGCAGCGTTCCCGGACGACGCATTTGATGCGCCGTTTCTCCGTCGATGTAGGTGAAGCCCTCGGCGAGTGTGGTACTACCGTGGGGCAAGAACCAAACACCTCCGGTGCCGGGGCTCGCTGCCCGAAGTTCTAGCTACAGTTCCGTCACTGGTATTGGCTTAGACCCCACCGTCATTTGCCCGTGTTGCTGTTGTTGCTGTTGTTGCTGCTGTTGTTGCAGTTGATGTTGTTGTTGCTGTTGTTGCAAATGATGAGGGTTTGGATGATGAATTGGGATTGGTTGATTTTGCGTCGGGTGATGATAATGATGATGGGGGTGAGTCGATCTTACGATATACTCATCGTCTGAATATGTCTTTTGATATACGTGTTCTTTTCTCGAAATAGAACTATTCTTCCATTTGTAATCTTTCAATGCATCCCTGACGCGTCTTCGACATCTGTAATACAATATCAGTGCTAGACCAGTAACAAGTGCTAGACTACCTGCACACAATGTCGCCAATAATGCCTGTTTCCGTGGATCCGAAAATGCACAACCCAATTCGTCCGGTGTCATACCCTTGATTGATTTTCCTTTAGATCCAGCCTGTTCGGGACATATTACCGGACTGGAGTTCCGCGGTACTAGGACCTCGACCAACCACAACAGACTACAATCGCATACGATCGGGTTTTCGCTTAGATCAAATCTACGTAACTCGTTCCAAGCTACCAGGGATTCAGAGAAGCTTGTAAACGCGTTATCCCGTAACATCAGGTGTCTCAGATTCGGCAATCCTGCCAATGAACCATCTTCCATAGTAGCTAAACGTTTGTTGCTGTTCAACACAAGTGTCTCCAAGTTGGCGTTGTCCGAAAAGGCGCCACGTTCAACGGTGGTCAAGAGCTTAGACCCAGAAATGTCGAGCTTCTTAAGTTTCGAAAGACCCTGAAATGCTCCAGATCTCAGAATGGTAAAGAAGTTTTGACCCAGGGTGAGTTCCTCTATCCGTGGTAACACAGCGAGCTGTTTAGTTGGTACTTCGCGTAACTTGTTACCGCTGAGTTTCAAAGTACGTAAAGCGTTAAGACCGCGGAAAGCACTGTCGCTTATGTTGTCCAAACCGGCACTCATGACATCCAAAATGGTCAATTGTTCCAAACCTTTGAAAGCATCGTCCGGGAGAGTAGAAAGGGCGTTCCAACCAATGTGAAGCTCGGCAAGAGCGTTCAATGGTGCCAGAGCAGCCGATGGTATTGTTTTTAGTTGATTATCGTCAAGATAAAGTACCCTCAGAGTACCGAGCTTCTGAAAAGCACTAGGCTCGAGCTTAGAGATTCGATTCTGACCAAGATCCAATTCTTCCAACTTTTGTAAAGACACGAAGAGCCCGTTCTTCAGACTTTCAAGATAATTGTCACGCATATTCAATACAGTCAACGATTTCAATCCCTGAAAAGTCTTCTCCGTTAAAGCTGAGATTTTATTGTGCCTAAGATGCAACTCAACAACACGTTTCTGTGCTTCGAAGCTACCGTCCGGAATGTTGAACAGATGATTGCTCGATAAATCGATATTCTTCAGATCACCGTAAAATTGAAATACGGCAGCTTCGACGGTTTTTATTTTATTCTCTTTCAATATCAATCTTTGTATACTCGGATTCAATGCAATCGGTATTACTTCCAAGCTAGCACCAACGCATGACACAACCAAAGTATCGTCATCGCAAGTGCAACCGTTCGGACAAAATCCAGCGTTGCTCAAAACTATCAAGCAAGCCAATAGAAGCAAACGTAATCCATTTTTCCCGTTACTGTTGCCTCTACCACTGCCACTGCTGCTACTGGTGCTGTTCTGACCGTAAATCTGTAAAAAGAAAAATGAAAAGGAACATTAATGTTTAACGAAGATCAAAGAGAGAGAGAAACACAGTGAAAAAGAAGAAAAGAGAAAGGAAGTTTTGAAAAATGGTAAGAAAAGTGCTACGTCGTGACCAGAAGGAAATTAACGGGATTTTGAGGAAGAACCATGGTTCAACACGGTGCAAGAAGATTTATAAAGATTTATCCTAGGTATAAAGAAACGATGAGAGAAACTACGAAACGAGAGAAGTTATGATCTTAAGTTTCCTCAGCATTTTTTTTTGTGTGTTTCCTTCCCATTGGGTAAGTTACACCGCACATTATTCCTATCTGCGAAAAAGAGTCTGCTAATCCATCGAGGAAATATGCGGGGTAGAAAACCAGAGAGGATATGTTCATCGTTACTACTACGTGTCAGCTGTATTAAAGCTAAAAATGGGTACGTCATTAGGAAGGGATTATAACTCTCTCAGTCTTTCTCTCAGCAATACCGAACTTACTCCTGGGAGGGAGGGGGGGGGAGGGTTGGTTGCCTGTAGGAGGAAACTCTTGCCTCTGCTACTACTACCGTTTCTGACCCCATTACTCATTTCTCATTTCGGCCGCATTACGTGAGTATTACGAGATTCAGCTACTATTTAATGAGTCTACGAGGTCTACGAGAACGCTTTGATATTATTTATGCGAACCGCGAAACACCGACCACGTGTCCGAGTACCACCACCTAGGAAAATTGTAACAGAGGGGAAAGGTACGTTCCATGGTAGTTTACATATTGCATCTCATGTCGCACATGTGAAACCACAAATTTGCCAGAGTGTTCGTAACCTTCTGTGAAACATTTTACGAGAAGTGTAACACCTTAAGAAAATATTCATAATTACTTCTTAGTCGAAGAATATTTTCTTTTCTTTTCTAATAGAAACAAATTGGAATTATTAAGTTTGTGAATAAGAAATGTCAGATTTTTAAGTGAATATATAAAATTGCATATATTTTTTTTTAAACTTCTTTATTTAATGCACCATTCAATTTAATACACTTTTCTTAACGAGACTTTAAAACATAGATGACTGTCTTCAAAAAATTCTTATTTTTACAATCAATAAACTCTGATATCGAGTTTTTCAAACTGTTTTCATTTTCATACTTGTTTAGCTTGTAAAAAACTTTGGATAAAATCTCTTTCGTTGAAATATGACTCTGCCAATGTACGACTATAACTGAGATTATATCAAAAATAAAAGTGAAACGAAACCTGGAACACAAATGTTCATTTCTTAAACAAAATTTGACATTTCATATGCACCAATTAAATAAAACGATCAATAATTTCCAATCGAGTCAGTTTATCGAACTTTGAGATGTTTCGGAAGACGTTAAAAAGATGATTCTTCAAATGTAAGACAGTAAATGAATTAGAAATAGATAGAAAGAGAGAGAGAGAGAGAAACGATGGGAAACGGACCGTTTGTGTTCATCGATCCGTAGAATCTCTCGCACCCAATAACTCCATCGTCGTCCAGGTTGTGGGTGCTGACAAGGCCACAAATGTACGTGTATAATACACACACGTACATACGTACCTATACTCGAATCTTGAATCCAAACAGAGACAGAAACAAAGAGTGGGTGAGAGAGAGAGAGAGAAGGAGAAGGAAACGCGATGTGCCAGCTTTTTGTCTTAATTTCACAGCAATGCAAGCGCCTAATTACCGGTAGATAACACGCTGAGAATACGGCAGACGTCTCGACTTATCGTGCGCACTAATCATAGATGAGAGAGAGAAAGAGAGAGAGGAAGAGAGAGAGAGAGAGAGGGAGAGGGAGAGGAAATAGCCTGCTTCTATCTCTCTGTCTTTCTCTCTCTCTGTCTGTCTGTCTGTCTCTCTCTGTACGTTCGTACAGGGGATAACGTCACGCCCATCCAACATTTCCGGCCGAATACGTCAGATTTAACTCGATGTAATTAGCGATTACGGATTACCCTTTCATCCATTAGCATAGACACGATATGTACACTAGATTCGTATTCGTCGAAATATGTTGCCATACATACAAATTATGAACATCTATTTCTCTATCTCTCTCTTTCTCTTTCTCTCTTTCTCTCTTTAATATATATATCTATGGGGCAGAAGGATTCGTATTCTCTTTGGTTCATTTAAATGGAATGAAATTCAGGTTGAATTCGCTAAATTCAAATTCAATTTTGCACGAATGTTCGTTTCCACTTGAAGCTTAATAATCTTTCTCTCTCTCTCTCTCTCTCTTTCTGTTTCTCTTTCTGTCTGTCTGTCTGTCTGTTTCCTTTTCGTTAGATCCTAGGATACGAAACTGTCTTTTGAACGACCCACTTTTCCATCATCGTTCTGACCATTTTCAAACTGTGCAGAGATTTAATGTTTACAGATGTTCCTTAGATATTATAAGTTCTAATAGAATTCTCTAATTTTCTTTATTATTATTATTATTATTAGAAGTTATTCCTAGAAAGTAATGTACGAACTTTTCGTAGAATATGTAGCATACATGTGTATGCTATGATACGAGTAAGACAGTTTTAAGTGGTTGATAAAAAGGAAAAATAGTTAGAATTATATTTGTTTTTTTTTTCAAACAAGACTTTAGAATGTGTTTAGTTCATAGTTATGCATTTATCTCAAATTAAAACTTTCCTATTTTCAGCAACTTTCTAGCCACTCACAAACACTCATTTGGCTTCTATCCATCGAGAGTTTGACTAAATTTACTATCATTAATATTAATCATTCTGGATTATTATTTAAAAATGTCTTAAGTTTCAGTATCATCGAGTCAATTAATTTCGCAAATTCTTTTTTTTTATACTGTACAGGGCATGCAAATATTTTAATAAAATGTTCTCAATCTTATAAAAGATGCTAGTAAAATTAAAAAAAAAGGAATATAATATTCTGCAATTTTTAATACGTACATATATGTATTGTAAATTAGGTTTATCACAAATTTCATATACCATTAAACACAATTAATTTGTTAATAATTTTAATCGAACATAATCGATTTAATACATAAATCTACTTATTAATTGTTTAAATATTAAGAAATAAAATAAAAATCAATTAATAGAATTAGAAAACAGCTGTTCAGAAGTAGGTCACTGGTAAGAAAAGTAGGTCAACGATACGAAAGTAAGTCAGCTGTACGAGATTATGTACCAAGTGGTAGATCCAAGTCAACAGAGATAAGCCATCGGTTATGTTAAGAACTCTCGGTTAAATTCTAAGAAATTTGAAATAGAAAAACATTCCTTAATTACTCGGTTTAGTCGAGCGTTCAATGTTTTGTTTACGTTCGGTTCTCTCCGTCACTCCTCGGCCGGTGTTGACAACCCAAACGTTATTATTCATATTCTATTAGGAATATTCGTTGTTAAATTTGTATTTGACCTTCGTGTAAGTTCGGTACCTTTCGAGTGTATTCGTAGTTACTTTTTATAATAATCGTTAGTCTTCTTCGAGAGTCGGAAGGAATAGCATCGATATTAATTAACGTACGTCATTTATTTCGTGTCGCGTATACTTGTGTGCGTGTTTCCTTCTAATGTAAGTGATTTGCATACGTGAGTGAGTGTGTGTAGTAGTGAACAGTGATATACACATTTATGGATACCTGCAGTTATGGATATGGATATGCAGCATTGGATATTAGAACAAAGGTACATCTAACGTAAGCTGACCATAATTTTGAACATTTCTTAAACATTTGACTCTCGCGTGGTTAGATTTAATGTTAAACATATCGTATGAATATTTTTCGATAAAAAAAAATCTAATAGGTAATTGTAAAGCTGTAGAATTTTTTTTAAACCAGACACTTTATGATAGGAGTTTATAATTCACGCGAATAATTTTCAATGCATTCGTAGAATTGAGTAAAGGTTTGAAATATTATCTCCGTGTTAGAAATTATTTCACAATGATGGATAATTAATTACATGTAGGTAAATGACCGCTATATTCTTTGATTTATTTTTAAAACACTCGAGTATTTTTTTTTTTATTTTAAATATAAACGCGTCTTGACGTTGCTTAAACACATGTACACATCCAAGCATTTATAGTTTCGTTGTTTCATATCAGACGCATGTATTCACTCACACACTTTAACATCTACTCTTTTCTCTGTTATATCAATAATTATTAAAAATATCTCAAAGGAATAATTGTAAAATAATTAAATTATGACTTTAACCATTATAGCCATAGTGATCATTGATTTGAATAACTTAAATTGTAAAAAGTTGAATGAAAATTTACAGTTAGCGTATTTAAAACATTACCATCAATTAGAATATACTTTGAAATAAAAAATGCACCGTTAAACAATAACCAAATTTTTATTAGAACATCGACAAATAAAAGACTAGTTTCCATAAAATTGCATTCTGAACGAGACAAGTGATTTCGGCCTGGCAGTAAAAGTGTTAAGCATATTAAATACTTAAAAATGATATATTTACGTAGTAATCAGATTAAAATTAAACTTGACAACGTATAATTCTTAATAACAATTCAAAAAAACCATACATTAGTTAAAAGAAATCCTTACGTTATTATAGATGAACGATTTTAAATGTAAAACAACTTTGACACATGTTACCATATATTCTAATTCTAAAGTAACAGTTAATAGATATTGAGGTCAAAATACTACACACGTTTTATTGTTATTAGAAAGTCAAGTACAGAATGAAGCAAATTTCAATTCAATTATGTGCATTTTTTGCTCCATTTCATATTTGACAACCTAATATTTCTGAACAAAAGTACGTTATCAAAGGTGGACAAGTTTCATTTTGACACACAGTGTATAGACGTGTAGGTAGAGTCGAGTATACATACATATTTATTATTTGGAAAGAGGTATAAAAAATATGCCGAAGGATAATACAATTTACGAGTATGCATGATAGAACGTACGAACGAACGAACGAACGAATGAACGAACCGTTCTCGGTTAAACGCTTCCCTCCCGGCGTAAATGTATATCCGATGAAAATGAGAAATTTTCTCTCCACCGACGAATAAGGGAGACAGAAGAGAGTGAGAAGGGAGTTTGGAAGAGGGAGAGGAGGGGGAAGGGGGGGGGAGAAAGGGGAGGAACGAGAAGAGATTAGCTCGCGATAACGTTTCTCTTTCCGCGGTGTTCGCGGCGAATAAAAGGGATCGGGAGTCGTGTTTAATCAGATTAACGCACGGACGATTACCGCCACGCAAACGCGTTGCATTTAAATTCAAAGACTACGATAAGAGCAAAGTTGGTAGAAAGGGAAAGAGTTGGGTGGAAGAGTAGAAGGGAGGAAGGATGGAATAGAAGATTGAGAAGAAGAAAAAGAAATAAAAAAAGGCATTTAAAAGATGGCGAAAGAGAGAGAGAGAGATTTATACAAAAACTTTTCCAGAACCCTTTTTTTTTATTTTTTTTTGTTTTCAGAAGAAAATTCTTTAGAAGAAAAACTTTTCAAGTATTCGTAATGTTTCTTTGTGTTATTTATTTTGCTAATAATTTGTTCAATCTTTTATTGCTATTTTTTTATTTATTTTAATACTAAAGATCGATGGGAGAATAAAGAAAGAAAGAAAGAAAGAGGGAAAGGTAAGATCAAATCGTGGGTATTTGCCACTTCTACGAGTGAAAAATTTTGTTTAGTCTGGTTTGAAAGAATTGGTAAAGATTGTATAATTCAAATTAGAGATATTAGGTAGATAAAATAAATATTTAAAGTAGTCTTATCAATGTTATTACCGTATTGGTAGATCCTTTCTACCTTTTTCATCCTTGGATTGGCACAATCCTGTTACTCCCTCGCAACAACTACTAACCCCTGTTTAAAGTTTTGTTATTTGAATGCTTTTGAGTTGGTATGAGAATAAAGAGAAAGAAAGATTATATGGATCGTTTATTTTGAAAGTAGTGCAAGTCTATTTTCTTTCGTTTCGAGAACATTAAATCTTAGCAAATCTGACAATCAAAAAGTATAGGTCAATTATGCGAACTCTGAGAATGTTTGTGGTAATTTATTAATATGCAATTTGATTATATACATTTCTTTTACACGAATTTAATTAAAATAAAATATATTTCCAGGCTGCAAATGAACTTACACTACTTTCATAATTAGTCAATTGGAAATATCATTTAATTTCAATTTTGAAATAATATATATCACTTAAAATATATTTCATATTAATCCAATTTTGTTTATAAATAATAACAAGAAGTAAAATAGATGTAGTATTTTTTATTTTGAACGTTAATTATATTTATATATTGTTAAACTTAACACAAGATATTGGTATTATTTATTATTTATGCTCTTCATGTGACAGTGTGTACGTTCATTCATTAACCGAACTCAAGTTATTTTCCTTACATTTTTCTAAATACAAATTAAACATTTTTCTTATGTTTAATTCACGATTCAAGAATATTCGTTCTGGATTTTGGGATCGAGTATAATGACTTTCAAATGCTGGAAAACTTTTTATGTGTTCTATCACTGTAATTGTCATTAGTTCATTAATTCTGTTGCAACAGCTATCCATTTGTCCATGCATGTCTTTCGGAATATTATCATGCGCTTTTAAGACACGATCAATTCGTCCAGTTGATATGTTGAAAGTATTAATGAAAAAACTTCTTACATACTAAAATGTTTCCACGAGAAGTGGCCAGGTGAAATTGATAAGCATAAGCCCTCAAAGTACCCGAATGATTTCTTGGTCTTCTTCTATTTACAGTTTTACGTTGAAACACTACAGTGGAGAAATATGTTTTGCTTATAAAAATCACCTATATTCCAGTATTTAACAAAAATTGCTCTACGTTCTGATTCATTAACACGTTCTATGCATTTCTTCGAGCAGTTACAGTTTTTTGATTGAAATTATTTTACTGGAATGAATATTCCTTTTTTTGTATAGCACTCTTGTTCGATATTTTGCTTAATTTTGTTTATTCGTTGCGTATATTTTTCTTTATTTTCTTTTACAGAATCCAAGTTCTCAGTAACAATATCTTCATTTAATAAAGATTCTATCTCAATAATTCTTCCTCTCTTGTTACGTTTCATTAATTTGTTTGTTTGTTAATTATGAAGCCACTGGTGGTCACTAACCCCGTCACTTGTCTATGAAAATTGAATTTACACCACTTTCAAAATAAATGGTCCATATATCAGTTGATAGATATATAAGATTAGGTCAATTTACTGTAGTGTCGATTGTTTTGGATTGTATAAATCAAATCAAGTCTATTTAGCCTGACGCAACTCTGAGCTATGCTCGTGCGACAGGTGTGGTAAAAATTAAGCAGTTTCTACTTGTCTGATTATTTTTTTTGTCGACAGGAAGGAAACCTTCATCAGGTCAATTTAAAGTAGTGTCGAGGATACAAAATTTAGTTGGATCAGTTCTTAAAAAATTGTTTCTGATTGTATAATTCAAGTCAAGTCAATTTACCATGGATACAAAATGTATTTGAATCAATTTAAAGAAAAATGATTAAAGATTGTAGAATTAAAATAAAAAATTATTAGCTAGTCAAAAGAAATAATTGACATTTGTACTCCTGTCAATGTTATCGTACCAGTACACCCTTTAAACTTAATCCACCCTCCGATTGGCGTGATCCTGTTACCCCCTCGCACAACCACCAACCCCTGTTTAAAGTTTTGTTATTTGAATGCTTTTAAGTTGGTGTGAGAATAAAGAGAAACAGAGAGATAGAAGTTGATAAAGATAGATAGAGATAGAGAGAAGGTTGTAGAGTATTGTAACAATACTGAACGTGATAACAATAACCTCGACTATGGGAAACGTACGCCGGTTAGGTTGAAATCGACAATAGCAGCAGGTCGACAGCCATAAATGGTGGAAACGGCCGTTCATTCATTCGTCCATTCGTAGTTTCGCTCATTCGTTCATTCGTTCGTTCATTCGTTCGTTCATTCGTTCATTCATTCGAATCTCAGTTTTCGAATGGAAGAGGGAAATCATTATGTAATCAAAGAGCATGCTCGTATTCTCCCACAAGAGGAGGATGAGGATGAGGATGAGAAGGATGAGGAGGAGGATCTGGCTTTCCCGATTCGTCCAGCAATCGTCACGTTCAATCATGCTTCAACAATATATCGTTCGCGTGCACCTAGAACGTTATTCGCTTTGGGGTTCAACAATGATACAGGTTGAGTTGCTCAACGATTGGATAATGATATCCTCTACTCTAGTTCAGCAACTAGTCCTGAATTTACGACATGGAAACTCACTTTCTATCTGATTCTATTCGCCTAAACTTTACGCTATCTTCTAACTACCTCATCATCCTCTATCCTCTTCTTCTTCTTCTTATTCTTCTTCTTCTACTTTCGTTAGATTATTGTTGAGATACAAAATAATTCAGTGATGTCAAAACTCATGCATGAATGTAGATAAGTTTATTTAGTTTTGATATTATATAAAATTTATAAGAAAATAATTGTTCTTTGTATTTATTAGAATGTCAAATATGAAATGAAGCAAATTTTAATTCAATTATATGCAATTTTTGCTCCATTTACATACTTGACAATATAATAGAATTGTTCAGTGCAAGGAAGTTTTCTCTTTTTTTTATGGTCAATTTATTATTTGAGTCGGTAGAAAATTTATTGTTACGTATGTGTGTGTGTAATTGTTAAAAAATATAATTTATATTAAATATTAGTTTATCTTTTATCGATTCTAACACGTTTGTGTTTGAAGAATAAAAATACGAATCTTTTCTAAAAGAAATTTGTTTCAAAAAATAAATTAATTATTGTTTTTATATTGCATCGATGTTTCAAAATTTTCAGCTACGTTTTTTGGTTTTACAAGTTCTCGTGTTTGATACACCACAATTAATGTAGATTTTTCATGGATATTATTTCTAAGAAAAATAATTTCATTTTTGATTCGACAGATAATTCTGTAAGGCCAGTGTTGTTTTATAAATCGTAATAAAGGTTTGGAAGATTATTATACGACGATCGTTTCTTTTATTTTGCTTTTTTTTTTATTCGATTAGAAAAGAAGATGACGAATTAGTAGAAGATAGAAAATGAGAGATGGAGATAGACGAGTATAATTCGGTATTTAAAAAAGATTTTCCAGGACTACTCCTGGGATTGGAACGAAAGTGAATATTCAAGGATCGACGATAATTAATTCTTCCTATACTCAACCGATAATACCAGGGGAAAGATAGATGAGAGAGGGTGTGAGGTGGTGATTCGATAATTTGCATTTTCGTTTTGCGGATTTCGTATTCTTCTATCTTGTTTTTATTTTATTTTTCAACATATCTCATATCCATTCGTGGTATACTTAGGACCATAATATTGATTATTATTAATCGTAGATTCTTTACTTTTTTGTCATCTTTTAACTCGTCTATCATCCTTCGTTTGATTATTCTCCAAATCTCGTACACATATCCATTAAATACAGACAGACACACACACACACACACTCACGTATGGATTTGTATTGTATTCGATTTTAGGGATGCATGCAATTTTCTAATTAAAGTACGTGAATTATACTTTAACAAATAATAATAATCAATCTGTACCTAAATCAAAGTAGGTTTGTGTGTGTACAATCTGAAATACAATTGAAATCAAGTAGGGAGTCAGATAGGACTGAGTGTTATCACCATTCTTCTTCAATCTGAAATTCAGAAGAAATCTTCACCAAAGCTGTAGAAAATAATGCAGGTTCACTACGAGTTAACTGCATTCCACTGAACAGTTTGCGTTATGCAGACGACACTGTACTTCTCGCTGAAAAACATGCAAGACTTCCAGTACATGTTGAACAATGTTATCACACTTAGCCAAGAATATGATCTAACACTCAATGTTAAGAACACCAAATACATGATTGCCACCAAAACGGAATCACCCAATGAATATCTGTATGCGGTAAGCGAAAAGCTGGAAAAGTGTCGAGAGGTATGACTACCAAGGTACAAGTGTCAACCATTCCATGGACTACTGCTCAGAAATAAAGATTCGCATCGAGAAAACCCCGCGAATCCTTTCCGCAGATTAAGAACCTGCTCTGTAAACCGCGATTCGAGCCTGGACTTAAGAACTCGGATGCTCAAATGTTATGGTTTTCCCAGTCCTTTTTGTATGGTGCGGAAAACATAGACCCTTAATATACAATGCCAGCGGAAACTAGAAGCTTTTGAGATGTGGACATAACTGCAGGTTGTTGAGAATATCATGGACAAAACATATGACCAACTTAGAGGTTGCGAGAAGAATGGGAAAGGACGATAGAGATTCGATACGAAGTGAAAGAGAGAAAATTGCAATATCTTGGTCACATCATGAGAGGTCCGAAGGTATAAGATTCTGCAAACTCATAATCCAAGGAAAAATTGTGAGAAAAAGATTTATTGGAAGGAGGAAAATATCCTGGCTCTCGCGAACTTACGAGAATGGTTTAAAGTCGAGTCATCTGATCTATTCAAACTAGCAGCGTACATGAAGAAGAAGAAGTGAATTATTTTTGTTTGGTATAAAAATTAGAATAGAATTTATTTACTATTAAAAGAACAAGAATTGAATTATTTTCTGTAAGATACAAATGACAAATATTCGTCATGTGGATGAATATGTGTTAAGTTTAGGTACGAAACCTAAATTATTTTTCTATTTCTTTCTCTTTCAATCCTCTATTTGATTTTTTTCTTTTCCATACGAATTTATCGGTTCATTTGCCGTGTACGAGTAAAGTGCTTTTTAATTGGATGATGACATTTTTAATTGCTTTGCAAAGTTCTTTTCTTCTCTTTCCTTCTCACTCATTCACTCATTTATTCACTCACACACACACACTTACTCACTCATTTATCCATTCTATCATGCGAGAAATTTGTTCATCCTCCGTTTTGGCTACTGGTAGACACCTAGGACAATCGATATTTCAAGGTACATCGAATAATTGTAAGAAGAAAGAGTAGAAAAGGGTGAAGGGAGAAGGGAAAAAGAAGTATCTTTGGTTAGAACTTTTCTAATTATTTAGTCGCAAAGAATGCATCGTTAGGGTCGTTGTTACATGCGAACGGAAAGGCTTTTTTCATTCATTCATTCATTCATTCATTCATTCATTCTCTCTTTCTTTCACTCTTTTTCCTGTTCGTACTTTGATTTATTCTCGATCTCACTTAACTTGTCGTCGAATTTCTTCTTGTGGGGTGTAGTAGTAGGATTGGAAAAGAAAAAGAATAATCACCGGATAACGACGCATCCACCAGAAAAAAAAGAGCCAAAGAGAAAGAGAGAGAGAGAAAGAGAGAAAGAAGAAAAGTGGAAAGTTCGAAACGAGCGACAATTCTACGAGATATTCCCCCAACGATCGAGCATTGCCAACGTTATATAATTTCTCTGACGATCAAAAAAAAAAAAATTGAGCTTGGGATGAGGTGTAGGGGACCCTGAGGGTGACGTGCAGAAGAGAAAAAAATTAAAAAAGAATTTTCTTTCTCTGTTTCTCTTTCTGTTTCTCATAGACTGTTTTCAGCCGTTATCCCAGTCATTCTTTTTTTCTCAATCGAACTGAAGCTTTTGGTCGTTCATGGTTTGGGTGGAAGGATACAACGAAAAAACACGTTGAAAACATACACCATGCATTTTCCCCATGCATGCATGCATTTCTCATTCACTCACACTTTTCCACTCATAGGTGGAACGAATAAAACAACGTATCCTCGATAGTACAATCGGCCGATCTTGTTCCCATTGTGAAGTTAAAAAAGAAAAATTTAAAAAAATATATATTCGTACTATCATCCCTTCCCCCCTTCTTCATCCTTTCCCAAATCCTAGCAACCCCTTCTCATCTCATCAAACCAATGTAGCTCGTCGTCATAGTCGTTTGCATATTTTATTCGACTTTTAAAATCGTTGAATCCATTGCTGTTCTTTCTCTCTCTCTCTCGTGTGTTATACGAAATTTGTAGATGGTGTATATACGAGGTGTGATCAAAAAGTAAGGTGTCCAAATCGTATATCTTGTTCCCTCGTCTATCGTTATTCGTTTTCGAAAAGGTTTCGCGTACTTACATGCCAACCCGGTGGCATTAATGCGCACCATTCAATTTTAATTGAATTCCACGAACAGCAGACTAGAGTTCCTAGTCGCTTCGAGAAATAATTTGTTCGAACGTGTGATAGATAAATCTCTTCTACTTCTACTACTACTACTACTACTATTACTACTACTATTACTACTACATTAATACTAATACTACACTAATACTAATACTACAGTAATGCTAATACTATTACTATCATAACTAGAAATAATAATATATCTCTATTAATATTTCCTGTATTTAAAAAACAAAATTATTTAGCCCATTTATATTACATTTCATTTTTATAAATAGAAATTTACTACCACTACTATTACTACTACATTAATACTAATACTACATTAATACTAATACTACAGTAATACTAATACTACAGTAATACTAATACTATTACTATCATAACTAGAAACAATAATATATCTCTATTAATATTCCCTGTATTTAAAAAATAAAATTATTTACCCCGTATATATTGCATTTCATTTTTAGTACTAATACTACTGCTACTACTACTACTATTACTATAATACTAATACTAATACCACTAATACTATTACTATCATTTCTAGAAACATTAATATATCTTTATTAACATTCCCTATATTTTATATTAACAAAATCGAATTCAATTGTGTGCTTTTCTTGCTCCATTACATACTTGACAACCAAATATATTAAGACCTTTAATAAATTCTCGCTGTTTCTTAAATCATGGCATTAGCAATACTCCAAGCATGGAATTCACGAATAGTAATGCATCAATGCAAGAAAATACTGTATGAAACCTTCAATTTCAGTCTATTGTATTTCACTACAATATCAATCACGTGTGTATGTTTATTGCTTCTGATAATGGTCTATTTTTGTGTCAAATAAAGTGTTTTTGTCGGGGAATTTTATTGCACTACCTTTATTCTACATAAATCTGTAACTAAAGACACACTGAATTCTTGTTGAGATTTATGGCGACAATACTCTATCGGATACGACATGCAAAGATTGATTTCGATGCTTCAAAAATAATGATTTTGAACTTTAGGATAAGGAATGTTTCTGGTACATTGACAATGTTTCAAAACGAAGAATTAGAATCTTATATTAAACCTTACACTTTAATCTTGAATCTTACCTTTTCTTATATTTTAAATAAAGGTTTTATTTTGTGAAAAAACACGATGAGAATTTATTAAAAGTTCTAATATATTATATTTTCATAAATAGAAAACACTATAAAAAAATAAAATCACAAGTTTATAGAGAATATACATGAAAAATGTATATACTGCATTTATCAGATTTCTTTTCTACTCTCCAGTAAGAAATATTTTAGATTTGTTGAAATATAAATATAAATATTTTGATATCGTTGGTATTTTTGAAGATAGAATTGAAATGTGTAACAACTACCATGTACATTGAAACTCTAACTGGTAATCCTTAGAGAAATTTTTGTTAGATGTTGAAATATCAATAAACAAAGTTGAATTTTAACGTAACTTTAAAACTTATCTTTGATATCGTGTTTTTATTACAATGATTAACATTTAATGGTTTTAGAGAGAATCGTTCTCTTCATTTTCAATAGAGTGCTTTATCGTTAATTTACAATTACTTTACGTACGAAAAATAATTACGTAATTGGATGTAACGAAAGAGAGAGAGAGAAAGAGAGAGAGAGAAAGGAGAAGATTTTCGAATCAGTGAGTAGAAAATACAGATAAACGAGTAACGAAACGTTTTTCGTGTTAGCAAACGAAAATGCAGGCATAAATTTTCTCTCCATTTCTCTATTTTCCTCTCTTCGTTTTACTCTTTCTCTCTTTCTCTCTTTCTTTTTGGGTAGATTTCAGTAGAAGTATCTATCTCAGAGCGTGATTTTGGATACATTTTCTCGACGAGTAGCCATAATTCCTTGGGTAAGTACTCGGTGTCTCGGTCAGAGGGTACGCGATATTTCTCACTCGTTTCCAAGAAAAGAGAGTAAAATCAAGAGAGAGAAAGAGAGAGAGAGATTATTGGATTAAGATCAGAAAATCGTTGTCGTAAGCCACAGAAACTGGTCTTACCACTATTCTGTTTCCCATCCAGAATTTCAAACGAGATAAGAAAATATTTCTGCTAGAAGATTTTTAATGCTCTTTTTCTTCCCTCCCTCTCCTCCTTCTTCTCCTCATTTGTTCCCTTTTTTTATTTATTTTTTACTTTCTTCTTTTTCACGTAAATATATAAATAGTTGGTTGGAAACTATGAAACGGGCGTTGAATATAAATCAAAATCAAGAAGCACTATTTTTTACATTATTTAATTATTTTTAATCTAAATTATTTCCATTGGCATCTAAGATTTTCTGTCAACTATTGGACAAGTCATAAATGCATGTTTTTATTATCACCGCATTTTCTTTTTTTATTATTATCACCGCAGCAGTGGATAGCCTTTTTTCAATGACTTAAAAGATAGCAAATAACTTGCAAAAAATTCAATATTTTTATTCAAAAATTTTACTGTATATTCATTATTCATGTATAAATATATCTACAAAATTTGAGAACATTTCATAGAGTAGCTTTTTTTAAAAAAATTCTCAAATATCATCTTTTCGAGACAATCACACTAAATGTGTGTCACTTAAAATAAATCTTTATTGGTCTACTAAAAAAAAACTTTATGAATTAATTCCAACACTTAATATTATTTTGTCTATCTTTACGTACTTATTTTTAACGATAAAAGAATCTATCGTACGATTACGATAATCGGTGATATTGGAAAGATGTCGTTTGAAAGGACAAAGAAAGAAAAGAAAAAAAAAGAACAAAATTAAAAGAATAGTGGAAAGGATCTGTAAAAGAAGTATCTTGTAATTTCGTGATCAAAGTCTTCTTATTTCTCTTTTTTTTTTTTAAGAAGACAGAAACAGAGAGAGAGAGAAGGAAAGGCTCGTTAAACGATAAGCAGCTGTCATCGACAAAATTAAATCAAATCAAATGAAATCAAATGAAATCAAACGAAATGAAATCAAATTAAATAAAATATAAAAAAAAAAGAAGGAAAGTATTATTCCTTCAAGTCTATGAGAACGAATAGGTCGATAACGAATTCGTACTTTCGTACTTTTCTTTTTGTTTTACTTCCCTCACCTTACTTATTTCGTTTATTTTTTCTCTCACTTTGAAGTTGGCAAAAGAGTCAAGAAGAAAATGAAAGGAATTGGATGAGAAAGACAGACGTTAAAGCAGAAAAAAAAGAGAAAGAAAGAGAGAGAAAGAGAGAGAAAGATTGCTGTAGTAAAGTTTCGACAGGGAAAAATAGAAAAAAAAAAATTGTTAATGGGAGATGTAAACGACCAATGCACAAAGACTATGCAATTTACGGTGAATCCCAGAATGCATCTATTTTACCTTGGGAAAATAACGATAGACAGATTTCGTTTTAGTGTTGGTTTTCATTCTCAGGTATAAAGAAAAGAAACACGATGCTGTTGGGAATCTATTCTTTTATTTTGATTTTTTGTTTATCTCCTATTTCAACCCTATTCGTTTGTATCAACCAGCCAGCCAGCCAATGGCAATGGTGGTGATTTTCCTGGCAATATCGAACGACAATTGTCTGACAAACGTGCTCGTTTATCGACAATCGAAATGTGTGGATATGTTTGTGAATATATGTGTTTGTATATGTGTGTGTGTTTGTGTGGGGGAGTGGGTTAGGAAAAAGTAAGGTTGCTTATTTTCCAATATTATTGTCAAAATATAAATACACTCAATATTTGATATATTTAAAACTCTTTCTCTTTCTCTTTCTCATTGATTCCACTTTGTTCTTCGATAAAATCCAACCACCAAGTTTTGAGCTATTATTTTTATTTGTTATTAGACTGTCATGTATGAAATGAAGCAAGAAATGCACACGATTGAATTAGAATTTGCTCCATTTCGTACTTGACAATCTGATAGCAAATAAAATAATGAAAATAATCTGAAAATGTACATTGGGTGGATTCGAGTATTCGTATGAGGGAACATTTAAGTCGTACAAGTCAAGTGATAAAATAAAATTATGTTATTTAAGGGGAAAGAGGGGTAAAGATGAGAGAGAAATTGTCATACGATTAGTTTTACAATTTAAGAAAGTTTAGAGTTTGATTTTGTTTTTCTTAGAAATAAAGAAAATACAAATTACGAAGTAAATGGATAGTTTAGTGTTAATCCTTTGCATTCAGAATTTTATTTCAATTTTTTTTTACCAGCAACTCACAGTGGTTTTGAATGTTTCATTTGAAGTTTACTTTAAGTAATAAACAAAGCAATTTAAATAAATAAAAGAAGAAACGAGAGTTCATTTGAATACCATTTATTGATTTGGATATGAAAGAATGAAAAATTTCTGAGATTAAAAGTGATGTCGAGTTATATTTGATAGAGGAGTGTGCAAAGGGTTAAAAGTTGAAGAAGAAGAAGAAAAAGAAGAAGAAGATGATGATTTCGAGAGGAAGGTGACTTGTAAAGGTGCGAAATAGAATTTAATCTTATTGGATACGAGTCATTGATTGCCAGACGTTATTTATCCTCTCGTTTCTTCTTTCTTTTTTTTTTTTGATTCAAAAGAGAGAGAGAGAAAGAGATCTCAATTTAAAGTGTCGCGAATTACACGGATCGATAACTATTCCCCTTTTTATTCGTTTCATTCAAATTGGGAGGAAAGAAAATTCAGGAAAATTTAGTTCCATCGAACTATCGACATTTTTAGAGTCTCATAGGCATTGAGATTGAAGGACTCAAAAAGAAAGTTAGAAAAAAAAGAGAGAGAGAGAAGTAAAATAGGACTAGTCTGTAATAATAAAAGGTTCGTAAATTAAAGAGAAAATTTAATCTCGTGGAATTAGAAGTTTATCGTCCTCATGGAAATTTCAAGAAATCGTGGGACCCAATGAATGACAGTATTTGTGTCTACGTGTGTGTGTGTGTGTGTGTGTGTGTGAGAGAATGAACCTAAAATGGTTAAAGACGAAGGAATGCTGTTACTGGTCGTTTCTTCTCACACTTTGTCCTTTTCTAACGTCATTGTCTGGAAAAGTGTGATGTATACTTTCTGACAGTTACTCCTTTCCTAACCCATCTTCGAAGCTAATTTTTGAGGAGGATAGAAACAGTTTCCTTCCTTTTCTTCTTCTTCTACTTCTTCTTCTACTTCTTCTTCGGCAAGAAATCGAATGACGACGGTGCCCAAAGTACCCTTTCCTTCTCTCCCTGCTCCTATTAGCTTTACTTGCTAAAGTAGAAAGAGAAAGAGAGAGAGAGAGAGGGAGAGGGTTTCTTCTCTCGACGATCTCGAGTTAACGCCAACGCGAGAATACTTACTGTCAATGGGAATTAGTTTGAAGTTTCTCGAAGAAGAATTTTTCATCCTAGGGGAAAGGGTGGTGGGGATAATTTCACGGACGATCACCAAGTTCCTTATAATCTCTTTCTCTTCCTTTCTCTCTTTCTTTCTTTCTTATTTTCGTTCGATAGGAATTAGGAGAATGTATATTGGTGGAAAGTATACGATGGTAAAATGGTTATCATCTTTTGTATGAAATATGCTGAAGATTAATAATATCGATTCATCCTTGACATATATTTTAATGGGAAATGCAAAGTAGTAGTGGGTTAATAATAAAATTCAAAACTTATAGAAATTTTGTCTTTATAAATAAATAATAGTAAAATGAAACAAAATGTGTCTGACAAATATTTAATATTGGAAAGTAGTCTAATGCAAAGCAGTAATAGTGGTCAATAATAAAAAAAAGTAGTGATTATAGTGAAGACTAAAATTATTTTGTTTTAAAAATAAATAACAGAGTAAGGAAAAAATGTGTCTAAAAAATATTAAAAATTTGGAAGTAGTTTAATACAAAGCAGTGATGATAGTGGGTTAATGATAAGATTGCAATGTATAGAAATTTTGTTTTATAAATCACAGAATAATGAATAAAAGTGTATTTAAAATATATTTCTAATAGAAATATATATTCAATAATATATTGAAATAATATATACAGGTATCCCTCGTATAACACGTTTAATTCGTCAATAGTTTACATAAACTACTGAAATTTGCTTATATAAACTGTTAAGTATTGTTTTATTGAACTTTAATATTGTCACGTCTCCCCACGATTTTCAATATTATTTTTCAGCAGTGATACAAACTAAACAATAACTGACACGACTTTCAGTGGTTTGTATAAAAGATTTGTATAAAACAATACGTAATAGTTTAAACAAAAAGCCAATGAGAACTATTAATTCCTTTTTTTGACGTGACACAACACACTCTCTCTCTTAGTTGAAAATTTCCTATGTTGAATGTAGTAAAAACTAAAAAAAAAAATAAAATTGATGAAAGATAGAAGAGAAAGCCCGTATGAGGAAGGAAAAGATAATATTTGGTTTTGCCAGTAACTAACATCGGTGTTACGTTTTCGCACGATCCGTTGCTGAGATTAGCCGATCGTGGAAAGTGACGAGGGAAGCGTAACGTGACAAAGTGCGGGCACGTCAACGCCGAGGAACATTATTTGTCAGCATTCGCGAAACAAGCTCGACCTCGGGTGAGACAAGCGCCAGCAGGCAACCAGAAAGCTCCAACACCAAGCACCAAGCACCCAACACCAGTGTCACCAGCAAAAACGTCAAGTAGAAATGTTGAAAATTTTCCTTGACGTTTCTAAACGATGCCAGTCAGTCAGTCAGTCTTGCCATTGATGGCAAAACCAAAAAAACCTAAAGAAACCTACGAAAGATTGTTGCATATTTTTTTTCGCGATAGGTTTCGTTTAAAAAAAGATTTCTCTTTAATCGTCAGAAACAAACTTTAGCTTCTAAAAACGTTTCGGCCCTTTTCGTAGGGATACACACCTTGAGAGAATTTCAACGGAAGTTAAAGAAAAAGAAGAAGAAGAAGAAGAAGTAAAAAAGACAAAAAATTGGAGAGAAGTTGAAGAAGAAGAAGAAGAAGGAGGGAAAACTTTCTAAAAGAATTGCTTCGAAACGAAACCGAAAAAACATTCGACTTTCCATCTTCCACCACTTCGAATCTCGATCGACGAGAAGCCATTGCCTCTTTCTACCTTCTCGTAACTCTTGAAGATTTTTCTAAGAAACTACGAGAAAGTAAGTAGCTACGATATTCGTAAGAGAGAAAAAGAGAGAGGAAGAGAGAATGAAAGAAAACAAGATTTCTTTTCAAAGTAAGTCATTCAAAGCAATACTTGTCTACCCAACTAAACAATGATCAAATATATATCTCTGTGTGAGTGTGTAAGTGTTTCTGAGTGTATGTGAGTGTGTGTGAGTGTGTGTGAGTGTGTGTGTATGTGTGTGAAAGAGAGAATGAAGTTAATTTCATTCGAAATTCACTTGGTGTACCAAAAATGTCAAGTGAAATGTATATTAAGTATCATCGAATATCGAGTTGAATGGGCTGAACAAAACAGATTTGTAGATAGTATATAAATCTATCAAAGAGGAGGTTACACAGAAGAGAGGGGGGGGGGGTGAGGAAGAGGTGAAAAGGGTGGGTCAATGATAGATATATAGAAATAAATGTAAATTTTTGTATGTAAACTGTCCAAAAATCTACTCGTCTCTCTCTCGAAATTGTCGTTAACGTTACGGGTTTAATTTTATTGGCACTGACAAAATTAAAAGTGGGAGAGTGAGAGAGAAAATGTGTGAGAGAGAGAGAGGGTTGTGTGATGAGGGTTTGATATAGGGGTTTGTTAAAAGAGAGAGAGAAAGAGAGAGTGTAGTGTTTTTTGGAATTGCATTTTACTCTGACGTTCCAAATACACACACACACATAGAGAGAGAGAGACACATACACACGTATAATTTAATTCGTTTTACTCCTGAAACGTGAAAATATCTTCCCAAAATGTGATCGTCTTCTTCCTATACCCCCACTATTTTTTTTTCTAATTTTTTCTTTTTCTGAGATAAGAGGAAGTTTTTATTCTTTTTTTTTTTTTGGTAGAATTGCAGGGAAGACTTTGGCACGGTTGGGATGCGTTTTTTTCTCTCAGACTTCGACGTTCCCTCGTTGTCGAAGTTTATCCTTTTTCTTTCTCCTTCTCTCTCTTTCTTTCTCATACACGTTCTCAGAAAACACGCCAAGTATACGAGCCGGAAAATCGGATTAACTACAAACGTTGAGTGGGTTAAAGCTGAGAAGAGAGACAGAGAGAGAAGAAGAGAGAGAGGAAGAGAGAGAGAGAGAGAGAGAGAGAGAGGGTTCAAAGCGACCTCTGTAACTAATTACGAGTCTTATCTTTCGTACATCTAAAAGGCGCTAATTAAACAGAGATTCGTCGTTTCGAGATGGGAACGTGCCGTCATACCGCGTTAAATCTTCCGCTATCTTCCCCCTTTTTTAATTTTTTTTCTCAAAAAAAAAACCGACTTCGACGTATTTGAAATTTTTTACGAAATTTTGTAGAATTATTTCGTTTAAAAGATAAATAATTTTTCCAAGGAACGTAATATTAAATATTAAAAAGAAAAATACACGTGTCTCTTAAAAATCTAGGACACCAAATTAAATTGAAACAATTTCTATCATAATTTGAGTTTATTTAATTAATTTCGTTTATTGATTTTTGAAAGAAATTAAATATCTTCACATTTTGTATTTTCCATCGATAGTTTTTTAATTCTAACATTTGTGTGTGTGTGTGTGTTTATTGAGAGAATAGTGGAGAAAAATGTTGAAGAATCGATTTTTCTTCGAAAAGGCAAGCAACCAATCAGATGGTTGTACAAGTGGAAAAGAAAGAAAAGTATTTCAAACGAGAGACAGAGAGAGAGAGAGAGTTGATTATTTTTATTTATGATAGAAAACTCGTTAAGTATCGAACATTGCAATTTCTTCGAGAAGCAGTTACTCCTCTTCGTTTGTGTAAATTACGTTCGATTACAAGTTGGCTACTCGATTCAGCAGAGATTGCAATAAGTTTGTTAGAACACCAACTATACTTTTCGTTTAATTATTTTTTTTATTCTTCCTTCTCCCCTTTTTGTTAATCATTTCTATCTCCTTTCGTTCACATTTTGTATTATTTCTTCTTCTTCTTGTGTTTTTTTTCATTTTTCATCTAGAAAATTCGCGATATTCGAGTTAATCGAAATGACAAATTTTTACGTCAGATATCTAAAATCGAATTTAGTTT
Source organism: Mischocyttarus mexicanus (assembly GCA_023678845.1). NCBI lineage: Eukaryota > Metazoa > Arthropoda > Insecta > Hymenoptera > Vespidae > Mischocyttarus > Mischocyttarus mexicanus. Next base: position 56,273 of record JACGTP010000150.1, on the reverse strand, counting down.
CTTTTAGATACGAAACACTCTAATGCAATAATAATTAAGATGATGATATTTTTTAATTAGGATTCGAAAGAGATAAAAATTATTATTTCATTAATAATAATTAATAATAAATGTTAATTATAATAATAAACATTTTTTAACTTACCCCCTTCCCAACCTTACAACTACCCTTCATCTACATCCATTCGCATAAACATTACCATAAATATTATTATCATAATTTTAAAACATTAAACGTTAATAAATAATAAGAGTTTAGACACTAAATAATAAGAAAGGGGTCTTTCCAACTTAATAATAAATTGTTCGACAATGCCAGGAACGATTTACGCCGAAAAGTTTTCAACAAGAAAGTAGGAACATTGAATGATGTGAATCGGAACAAAAGCGGGTCGTTCCAAGCAGATTCGAGTGGTGGGGAGATCTCGTTGGGGATTGGTGGAGAGATAGGTTATGTTTGATTGGATGTTCCAATTAGATGAGAGTGGTGGGGAGTGCTCGTTGAGGGATTGGTGGACGGATAAATTGTGTTTTGTTGGATACAAACGTTCAGTATTTTTCTTATTAGGATCCAAATTAGTTCGCGTGGGAGGAAACTAGGACGATGATCGTCATTGTCGTAGCTGTAAGGACACCTATCAAAGACATTTTGTTCTGTTTACTTTGTACAGAAATTTAATGTCGATCAAAGATGTTCTTATTCTTGCCGCACGGGATACCAGGAACGCTTTTCTGATATTTGGGTTAATCGGCTTTTGCATAACACAAACGTAGACCCTGCGTACTTGTATTGTGTATGACGCTTTAATGGCGTCATTAGCGGACGTTTAACGACTGGTGCGAAAAGCGATCAAAGTGAATTACTGTTTCAAATTACTCGTGATCGCTGGCCCGAATCGAGAAGTGTTAGCTATGCTTTTCCTCTCCTCTCCATCTCTTCTTCACTCCTTTCCTCTCTCTTTCTTTCTATCCTTTTCACACATTTTCGATCCATTTTGCACCACCACCTTCGGTTCGAACTCTTTTTCTCGCACGTATTGGACAACCGACTCTGGAAATTCATTTTTCCTTTGTCGTTCTTCCACTGTCTCTCTCTCTCTCTCTCTCTTTCTCTCTTCCTTCTTTTATCTCTTCTATATTTTTTTTTATTCACTACGAGATTAACATCGAACGTGTTTCCGTTAAAGGAGTTCACCTTAAAGTGATGAGAAAAAAAAAATCGAATTTTGTTGTTGTTGTTATTGCAATAATTCATTCCTAAGCATGTTTAGAATATGCCAGTTAAATAATTATCCAATATTCCAAATAATTGGAAAGTTACAGCTGTTTAAATAGAAAGTGTACGAGGTGTGATCAAAAAGTAAGATGATTTTTAAAATTCCACGAGATACCTACAGTCAATTTTAATTTTCTATTTTTTCTTATGTTGGTACACTCGTGTTGAACATATGTTCACAGTTTCAGTCGTATAGCATTTTTAGTTTGTTTGGAAGAAGCATAAACGTTTGAAGTGTTTTGTGTGTTCGGTGATTTTCTGCTGTCGAAAACAAATGGTTTTTGTTTCAACGTCATAACCAAATATCCATGATTCGTTACCAGTTTTGACTCTTTTGGGCAAATCAGGATCAACATTGACGTGATTCAAAAGCTTTTGAGTTATGCTCGTGCGACAGGTTTGGTCAAAATTAAACAGTTTTTACTTGTCTGACCATATTCTTGACCTATACTACTTAGGAAAACCTTCCTAAGTAAACCCTGACACAACCCTGACGAAACCCTGACAAAACCTTGACGAAACCCTGACGAAACCCTGACAAAACTTTGACAAAACCTTGACGAAACCCTGATACAAATCTGTAATCTGTCGAAGTAAAATTATCGAATAAAATTATAAAATAAATTAATTTTCACTGTCAATTATTCAATTTTCAATTGCCACTGGTTTACAACTGGCCATTCGATTTTTTGATAATTCTTATATCTGATATATACGATTAAATTTTAATATCAAAATACTTTTGCCGAGTCTTTTGGGTGTATTTTAATTAGAAAATGTTGTATCTGTGTTATGGTGAAAAGGGACAAAATCAGAGACGTCTGAGATGAGAGATGTATGGGGGAAAAAAAGAAAGTGGTAAGAATGAAAGAAAGAAAAAAAAAAGGAGTACAATTTGAAACATTCTTCGAAGATAATCGAAGCTTTAATACCACCCTCTCGATCCTTAACCAAGTCTCCTCATGTTCGTTCTCTTAGAAACGTTTCCTCTTTCCCGTGAAACGGAGCGGTAAATCGGATTACGAAAGGCAGAGGAGGGATCAACTAAGATTTTCCTTGGATCCGTACCTAATTCCGAGTCATATTTTTGTGGCAATGTAATCTGCCGATCAAACTGATATTTATTCTTGCTCTCCTTTAAATGTCCCTTCTACTCATCACGATTCCTAGTTCGTGAAAATTGGAGTAGAGTATTTTGTAGATGCTGATCTGTTAATCGGGGATCAAGTTTCTGGTTGTGGAAAAAATTTATCTTTGTCGAGTGATGTTGAAAGTAAATTTTTTTTATAATTTTTTATTTTTATTTTTTATATTTATTATATTTATTATATTTATTATATTTATTATAATTTATAATTTATAATTTATATTTTTTATATTTATTATATTTATTATAATTTATAATTTATATTTTTTATATTTATTATATTTTATAATTTATATTTTTTATATTTATAATATTTATTATATTTAATAATTTATATTTTTTATATTTTTTATATTTATTATATTTTATATATAATTTATATTTATTATATTTATTATATTTATTATATTTTATAATTAATAATTTATATTTTTATATTAATTATATTTTATAATTTATATATTTTATAATTTATATTTTTTATATATTTTATATTTCGTATGACTTATTATTTATATTTTTCCCAAGCTTCAGTATACTCCTATCTTCCAAACATTCATTAATTTATTGAAACAAAGGAAAATTATTTACATTACATCTATGTATAAAGAGAAACAGAAAGATAACATTAAAAAAATGTTGGTCGTATATGTTAGAAAAATTCAAGTATACTATGAACGTATCCTACGTACTGTTAATGAAAGAACTACACTTTGGAATTTGATAAAATTCGAGGAAGGTTCGTTACGAGTTACGTCGCATCGACAAAAAAGAAATAAATAAATAAATAAATAAAAATGATATAAATAAAGTAAGAGCGCAAACTTTAGTATAAAAATATTTTTAATCATGAAACTCTTTCTCTCCTTCTCTCTGTCTCTCTGTCTCTCTCTTTAGTTTCGAACTAGAAATTTCTTTACCGAATTAAATCGAAAAGGATAACTTTCTCATCGTGCTTTTCATCGTATACGCTTATGCATATACACACATAAAATACATACATGTACATATACATATACATATTTAACTAAAACACGATTGCATGTGTAGTGGATACGTACGAGAGAAATAAATTACTTACTTGGTCATGGGTATATTTATTATAATTATTATTATTATTAATATTATTCACAAAAGTTTTTATTAAACCTACTAAATTTAATTATTTTTAACTATACCTAATTTTTAGTTTCCTTATATCTATTATCATCTATCTATTCCAATACAACTCCTATTAACACGTCACTCAAAAAGTTCCGAGTCTGACACATATATGACAATACTGTCAACAAACCCATACGATTTCTGAATAATACCAACCTTCGAACGATACTTGTCAAAATTTCTAAACATTCTAACAATTAATTTACAAATTACAGTATCTTAAATGACTCCTTGTTGTTTTCTAGCAACTTTCATCAGACTACTGTCTACTCAGCTGACGATATTTTTAATCCAATACAAAAAATCATTTTTATCTTGCTTAAAAATTAAACTTCAAGCAATTTATTTATTCTTTCATAACAAATGTAGGATGCAATAGTTTATGTGTGTGTGTGTGTGTTGAGAAGGTAAAGATTATGCAGGTGTGCAAGTTCTTGTGTGCGTGTAGCTGTTGCATACGTGTGTGTATATGAGTTTGTATGTGTATAAGTGTGTATGCATGTAACGATGCATGTGTGTGAGGTATACAAGTGTGATCGGATCGTGACGACGAGATGTTTATGCGTAAACAAAAGTAAAGAGTTGAATTAGGATGTAAGACGAGCAAGTAATTGATTGACGTCGTTTTGACGTGAAAAGATGTATATATAAGACGTATAATAATTAAGAGTTAATCGAAGACGTGTAACGAGTAAAGACATGAAAGTTGTCAAAGTTTACACGACGAACGTGAGTGAATATTTGTGTTATTATATTTCATATCTTAATCATTGTGTTATTATTATTAGTTTGTGTATCTTTGTTAGTTCCTTTTACTCGTTACCTTCACTAACCCAAAAAAACCCAGGATTGTTATTACAAATACAAGACTTTCCATTCATATTATCTTACACAATTATTAGGTGTACAAATAAGTTATCACCGTTCAACAAAGTATGGCTTTATCATTAAATTATGGTTAAAATGGTCTGATGTAAAACGTCATATCGTAAAGTAAGACATCTCTCGACAACATAATCTTGATATATTAGTGATTTTGTATTGGTATCGGATATTTTTTTTCCTTCGAAAATGTCAAGTTTTAGGCCGAATAAGCGTCATTTGCGAGAACTTTCGATTTACTTTTTGAATTAGAAGAAATTTGCAGCTGATGCGCATCGATTGATCGTAGAAGTATATGATGAGGCTTTCTTAGGTGAGAGAAGATGTCATGAATGGTTTTTAAAGTTCAAGAACGGTGACTTTGACGTCAAAGACAAAGTACGTAACAGAAGGCCGAATGTGTACGAATTCGCGGAATTGGAAGTATTATTGGTTAAAGATTCATGCCAAACGCAAGAAAAACTTGCACTTATATTAGGAGTAACTCAGCAAGCAATTTTACATCATTTAAAATCATCAAATGCTTAATTTTTTAATAAGAATGGCGGAAATTTATTTGTACACCTAATAGTTTGTGTATCTTTGTTAGTTCCTTTCATTCGTTACCTTCACTAACCCAAAAAAACCCAGGATTGTTATTACAAATACAAGACTTTCCATTCATATTATCTTACACAATTGCATATAGAAATTAATCAAATAAATGAATCAAAAATCAAGAGTTTAGAGTAAAAGATAGAGAAAATATTTAATATAGGAAATGCATATATGCAGAGAGAGTGAGAGAGAGAGAAGAGGGTGGGTGGTGGTGGATAGAAGGGGGAAGAAGATAAATCTCGATAGTTTGGTTGAACGTAGTTAGGAACAGAGGGAGGAGAATCTTTGTTCAGCGTTTCGTACTAATCGAAATGGGATGAGACTCGTAATTAGTTATGGTATACCTAGGCCATCGAGAGATATCGTTTTAGCTCCCTTCTCTTCTCCCTTCCTCTCCCTTCACCCTTCCTCCTCACCCTTCTTCCCCAGGATCCACCACTTGCCCTTCTCCATCCATCCGTTAGCCGTTTGTAATCCGATTTGCCGCATCGCATTCGGCCGAAAGGCGTCTCGAGAGTCGAATTTAAGGACCGAATTGAAAGCGGAATCGATTTTAATTATCCCTTCGAAATGTTTCCTTTCCACTACCACCCACTAACTGCAACCTCTCACCCCCCATCCCCTTTTCTACTTCTACTTCTCAACGTTCTTTCTCTCTCTTTCTATTTCTATCTACCATTTTCTCTCTTGGCCTATTTTCTTTTTTTCATTTCGTTTCGTTTCGTTTCGTTTCTTTGCTTCCATTCACCGACGTCGATTCGACGTCATATTTCACGCCCGATCGACCACGAGATCGGGAAAAAGAGAAAAATGATAAGAAGAATACTTTTTATTTATACAACACCTCGTTTTTTTTAAACGGCGGTTCTTAGAAAAAGAGAGAGGGAAAGGAAACATTTTTTTCTAGCACCAAGACACGGTGGGAGATTTTTTTTTCTATTTTTTTTTTATTTATTATGGAAAGAAGAATATGCAATTAATTTTCTGGGAGAATTATTACAAGTAATTTTTGATTAGGCAATACATTTATTTAGAAAGTGACCTAAGATCATTTTTAGTTAAATTGAGTTATTTTGAACATTGTGTTTCAATGCAATTAAAAATATACAAAATAATATTGAGTCATATTACTTAAGTGTATTAAAAAGAAGTTCAATTTATAGTTTCTATTAAAATAATGACAATTATTAAATAAATAATATGCATTTTATTATTAAGAACGAAGTTAGGACACTCAAAATTAACTACCAGATCTTTTAGAAAATTTCTAGGAGCTCCCAAGTCTATTCAACATAATTTAAGATGTTTTTATTTGAAAACAAACAATATTCAATTTATTTGATATACTTTACGATACTTTGAGAACATAATTTATACGATTAAAAATATTATTTAAACTACATAAATAATAAAAATATTATAAATATATTTAAAGCATTGTGTTTCAATGTAATTAAAAATATACAAAATACTATTGAGTCACATCCTACTTAAATGTATCCTAAAACAAGTTAAATATATAGTTCTTATTAAAATAATGACAATTATTAAATAAATAATATGCATTTTATTATTAAGAACGAAGTTAGTACACTGAAAATTAACTACCAGATTTTTTAGAAAATTTCTAGAAACTCCCAAGTCAATTCAACATAATTTCAGATTCTTCTAATTGAAAACAAAACAATACTCGATTAATTATATAAAACAATACTTTATTTATTATATATATTAATAATTACAAAACAATTTACTGCTCATCTACATTTTGTCCACATGGAAATAGAAATTAAAGAAATCACAATGTTCAGAAGAATCAGTAATTTATTCGATTATTAAACTAACTCTAAATCTTTCCAAAATTATCTTTATTTATTCTGAATATAATAAACTTCAAATATTTTACTGACAGTTAACTGGAAGTAGTACACGTAAACACAGACAACTAGAAATAATTGACAAATAGATTTAGGCCAATTTCATAATAAACTGTTCCTATCATCATCATCATCATCATCATTTTGATATTAAGGACGTTTAGGAATAATACTTGTGAAATTCGGATCTTTTCCAGGACCCTATGGATTCGTTGACAGTAACCAAACCCTCGTCAGTGTTTCACTGACAACAACCCCAACGGAGAACACGTCTTTTGTTACCTTCACCTTAAGAATAACATTTGCAACCAAGATATTTCTCAACTATTTTTCCTCTTTCATATTATTTCTTTTCTTAATTCAAATTTTACATCATGCAACGTCTATCGTATTTTTCGTTTAGATTAAATCGATATATGCCAAGTAAGTAAATGCAATCAAACGGGAGAAATAATAAGACGCGTTAAATTGGAAATTGTGGGAGAGTTTAGCATTTCAATATATGTGTGTGTGTGTATGTATGTGTGTGTGTACTATACGTGTATATTTAAGTAACTCTCTTTCTCTCTTTCTTTCTCTCTCTCTCTCTCTCTATTTCTCTTCGTCCTCGGAGGCATCTCGTTAATAGTTTTCGATGGGCTTTCGGGCTGTTTACACGTCGACGACGCTCGTTAAAGTCAACGTCACCGAAAACGAACTTACTTATAAGGTTGAGTAAGTGTGTTAGTGTGTTAGTGTGAGGAAAGACGGGTTTGGTCGAGGGTGGAGAAAGGGTGGGAAGGTATAGTTGGTAGAAAGGGTCGACAATATATTGTTCAAGTGAATATATCTTAATAGAATCGTCGTAAATGACGATAAAATATCGCTAAAGTTTACTACTACGATTGGTCGTCCTTGTTCTTTCTCATTTACTCCTTCTCCCTTCTCCCATCTTCTTCTTCTTCTATCTATGAACTATCTACCATTCGTAATCTCTCGTTAAAAGAATAATGAAAGTTTTATCGATGCAAGAATAATGACTATTTTTAAAACAACATTTCATATGCATAGTTCTTCTTCTTCTTCTTCTTAAGTTAGACCTGAGACCTGTGTTTTATTGGGCTGGGTCATTCTGAAAAACTGACATCCACCTGTCCCACTATCTTTTTGGGGATCTTCTTAGTGCTTCTGGATTCTTATGGTTTATTGTCACATGCTGTTTATGACCATTCTATCAACATCCATTCTAGATACGTGTCAATCCCAATTTCATCTTCTGACTCGTCCCCATCTTACTATGACCCTGGATATCGCATTGGTCTCTGATGTTAACATTTCTTACACGATATTTTCTTGTCTTTCCTAGCATCGGCCTTAGAATGTTCATTTCGGCAGTTCTTAGTGCCAGCTTTGTTTTTTTTTTTGCTCTCCGTTCTAGTTTCGATGGCGTATGTTAATATTGGGCTTACAGACGTTTTGTATATTCTCGTTTTAGCTTCCTTCTTCAGGTATTTGTTTCTCCGAATGATATTCTTTAGAGGTCCTGAAACAACTGGGTACCTTTTCTTACTTGGTTCGTTGTTTCCTTGTAAAGCTCGAGGTTGCTTGTTATTTCTATTCCCAAATAATTCAACGT
>JACGTP010000150.1:0-27823 GCA_023678845.1 Mischocyttarus mexicanus | reverse complement strand
TTTAATTGAGGTACATTTAAAATCGTTAAATTATCATACGCTTTTGTTTCGATATCAATTCTTATTGAAATTTAATGAACACGATGTGGGGGTTAATATTACAAAATAAAATAATAATATTGAAGAATATTGTCTACGTAAGTGAATATATTTAAATATGCATACGAATATGTGTTTGTTTATGTATGTGTGTGTGTGTGTGTATGTGTAATGTTTGATGTTGGAATTAATTTGAGGAGTTTTTGATAGATAAATAATGAATTATTTTTTAATGAAAATACTGTCCATCGCTTGCTATTACTTTTGCAAATTTTTGCTACGTTCTTAGATGCAATCCATGAATCATCGATCAGAACAAGTGGTGATTCGAAGAGTTAAGACTGTCCATTTCAGTGTTTGAAAAATATGTTTTCATTAATTTTACCTTTCGTTCCATTTCAGTCTTGTTTTCTTTAATGCACGACTTGATGGTTTCAATTGGTTTTGACAATCCATAATAAGCCAAACCCTGTTGATCCCATCAAATAAGGAGGCTTAAACCCATGAATATTACCTTTTGCCACTAACGATGATGGTTGTTCAGGTCTAACCCATGATTTCCTACGATTAGGTTCGAAACACCTAACCTTCCTTATTTAAAATTCGCAATCACTATAAAGTTATCAACCCGAATATAATTCCCACTCCGTTTCTCGTAAAACGTTACGAATTAATTCCAACACATCTACTTGCGTATGCGTTTCTTTCAACACGTTGACTGCAACGTCAAATTCACTTGTTTCATTCACAACACCACGATGGTATTTTATGGATGCAAGAATTTCATAGAAATCAATCCTTTTTCGATGTTCTAATAAAAATTTTTAATCGTTCAATAGTATACTTTTTATCTTCAAATTATATTCTAATTACTAATAATATTTTAAATATTCCAATCGTTAATTTTCATTCAACTTTTTACAATGTAAAAGTATTACAAATTCTTTGATCACCGGTGACTTCTCATGGCATTACTGTCAAGTTGAATGCCGGTCACCGGTGACCCACGTGGCATTTAATGTGTTAAATATCTCGTACGTGTTTAGAAATTTTCATTCGTATTGGAACATATATGTGCGTTTAGTGAATGAAACAACACATTCAGGTATTTGGTAAAACTGTAACGTCGTATTAATGGGAAGTAGGAATAAGAACGTGTCTTGGTAATAATAATCCATTACTTTTCAGATAATAACGAAAGAGAGAGAGAGAGAGAGAGAGAGAGTAACATATATAAAATATTCGTCAATACTTTTAACGTCAGATACGAATCCCTTTATAAGAGAATGCATATTCAATTATTTCTTTCCTTTTCAGGTTTTATTATTTTTTTTTCTTATAATCAGTTCTCCTTTATTTCTATCTTTCTTTCACCGTCTTCCTATTTTCCAGCATTTTTCCTTTATATTTTTTTCGATCCAATTATCCTTTAATATATACTCCAATATTTGAAAGCTTAATACCTTAGCCATGAAGTTTCTCTTATAGAGTTCAGAAAGATAGTGATAGAGAAAGAATAAGGAAAAAAAGGGAAGAAAGAAGGGAAGAAGAGAGGTGACGCTTTCGATCCTTTGTACGTGTTCCTTTACCTTCGGGAATATACTCGATCCGTGTCTGAAAGCTTCAGTGTCTTCACAATTTCTTCGTAATCAAACAAGTCTTTTTTCTTGTTTACCGGACGAAAGACGACGAAGAACTGGACGAAAAGAGTTGAAATAGAGAAATAGGGGAAAGAAACTAGGAAGGAAAGAAACCAAGAAAGTAAGAACGAAAAAAAGAAGAAGAAAAAGAGTGAAAGAGGGGGAAGAAAAATAAGAAGAAGCTTCGCAAAGAGCTTACTTTCCTCTTCTTCCTTCTTCACCACCTTCTTCACCACCATCTCGAAATCGTATCGTCAAGTTTAATACGGTCCAGCCCGTAAGCTTGAAACTTAACAGTGTACCGATGTGGAATTCGTAAACATTAGTACCGATTCCCCCTAAATCGAGATAGACAGAGTGAGATACGAAATACACAGAGTGTATGTAAGAGAATAAGAGAGAGAGAGAGAGAGAGAGAGAGAGAGAGGAGAGTAAGCTTAAAGCATTGTTTGCACCACAAACTTCATCGTGGTGTGTCACCCTATGCTTCGCCCTTTGCTACTTTGCCGTAGATTCCGATATCCTAGAAATTAGCCTTGTTCCCAGAAACATCAAAGCCGTCTCGTTTATTCTGCTTCAACGTCGACGACACAGTAACTTTGTCTATTTCCCCTTCCCCTTTCCCCCTAAACCCTCACTCTCCTTCACCCTCTTACCCTCTATCATTCTCTCTCTCTCTCTCTCTCTCTCTCTCTCTCTCTTCATCTTTACCTCTCATTGTCATTCTCCATCTGCCTATCTCTCTGTGTCATTGCCCATCCTCTTCCCTCTCCTCTCCTCTCCTCTTCTCTCCCCTTTCCACTCTCAACCCCACTCTCTCTCTCTCTCTCGTACTCTCTTTCTCTCTCTCTCTTTCAGGTTATATCCATTTCCCGGCGGAATATATCCACTCAAAGGTCCATTAGAGTTTACGGCGCTTCGCGATAATCCAATAATGTTTTCAATTAACCGAACTTCGTTCGGCAAAAATTTTGTCATCCTCCTATACTCTTCTTCCTACTCCTTCTCTACTATCTTCTCTAACTCTCTTTCTCTATTTTTTTTTTGCTCCTCTTTTCTCTATCTACGTCTATGTCTTTCCTATCTTACTCCTGTCGGTCTTCCTTAACGTGGATAATATTAAAGTTGCCGTATTACATTATCGGGTAGAGGAAGAAGCAATACTCTTCTTTTTTGTAATCCTTGGACTTATTATTTAAGTATAAAAAGGTATGAACGAAAGGATACATTTTGATCAAGCCTCTCGATAAAATGTTACTCCAAATTACTCCACAATCATTGACGTCATTCAACAACTTTTGAATGATTCTTCTTGATGCTTCTTCTGGATACAAAATTAAACAGTTTCTACTTTGTCTGACAATATCCTTGACCTATACTACTTGTCTGATTATACCGTTTGGCTATACACTCCTTAAGAAAACCTTCATAGCCATTCAAAGGCCCTAGGATTTGACAGTAAATAATCGCTAAACGTGCAATACACTTCAAACCTTTATGTCTCTCACAAAATAACTAAAAATTCTATGCAGCTGAAACTGTGAACATATATTCGAAATGAGTGTACCAACATATAAAAAAAAATGAAAATTGACTGAAGGTATCCCGTTTGTATGTGGACCATTTATTTTCAAAGTGGTGTAAGTCCATTTTCTTCCTAATCTTAGCAAATTTGACAATTAAAAAATATAGGTCAATTATGCAAAGTCTGGGAATGTTTGTATTCATTTATTAATATGTAATTTGATTATATACATTTCTTTTACACGAATTTAATTAAAATAATATATATTTCCAGACTGCAAATGAACTTACACTACTTTCATAATTAGTCAATTGTAAATATCATTTAATTTCTATTCTGAAATGACATATATCACTTAAAATATATTTCATATTAATCCAATTTTGTTTATAAATAATAACAAGAAGTAAAATAGAAGTAGTATTTTTTATTTTTAACGTTAATTATATTTATATATTGTTAAACTTAACACAAGATATTGGTATTATTCATTATTTATACTCTTCATGTGACAGTGTGTACGTTCATTCATTAACCGAACTCAAGTTATTTTTCTTACATTTTTCTAAATACAAATTAAACATTTTTCTTATGTTTAATTCACGATTCAAGAATATCCATTCTGGATTTTGGGATCGAGTATAATGATTTTCAAATGCAGGAAAACTTTTTATGTGTTCTATCACTGTATTTGTCATTAGTTCATTAGTTCTTTTGCAACAGCTATCCATTTGTCCATGCATGTCTTTCGGAATATTATCATGCGCTTTTAAGACACGATCAATTCGTCCAGTAGATATGTTGAAAGTATTAATGAAAAAACTTCTTACATACTAAAATGTTTCCACGAGAAGTGGCTAGGTGAAATTGATGAGCATAAGCCCTCAAAGTACCCGAATGATTTCTTGGTCTTCTTCTATTTACAGTTTTACGTTGAACACTACAGTGGAGTAATATATTTTGCTTATTAAAATCACCTATATTCCAGTATTTAACAAAAATTGTTCTACGTTCTGATTCATTAACACGTTCTATGCATTTCTTCGAGCAGTTACAGTTTTTTGGATTGAAATTATTTTGCTGGAATGAATATTCCTTTTTTTGTATAACACTCTTGTTCGACATTTCGCTTAATTTTGTTTATTCGTTGCGTATATTTTCCTTTATTTTCTTTTACAGAATCCAAGTTCTCAGTAACAATATCCTCATCTGATAAAGATTCAATCTCAATAATTCTTCCTCTCTTTTCACGTTTCATTAATTTGTTTTTCTGTCAATTATGAAGTCACCAGTGGCCACTAACCCCGTCACCTGTCTATGGAAATTGAACTTACATTATTTCACATTTCAAATAGAATCTCTGTTATTTTTCAGTGGCTAGAACACCACCCATAGGAATAAGAATCTTCCAAATAACATTTAGTTAGTTAGTTTATACATAAACATTGTTACATAGCTAACACATAGAACATATTTTTCTATGAGTTTCACCATTTTATCATAAACTACAAATACATTCGTAAAAAAAAAACTATTTTCTCGTTAACAAAGGATCCCAAACATTCCTTCCAATTTTCATTCTTCCTACAACTTAGTTTATTCCCGTTACAACATGCTAATAAATCCTCATTGAAGTACTACTCGTAAAAATGGACAATATTATCTTCCATTGTGTATCGAATAAACTGAAAACAAATTTGTGAAAAAGGATTTGTAGTATTTTATAAAGTATTTCCTATCTTATGTGTGTCCGCGTATTCCACTTCAGACGACGAATGGGTTGTTTTGAATAGCGGACGTTTAAATTCTAAAAACCTCTTTCCATATTTCTGTCTCTCTTTCCCTCTCCCTCTGTCTCTCTTTTCATCTTTTTCTACGTCTCAGTAGATATCGGAAGATCGAAAGATTTTCTTTCAACGCAAAACGGAACCATCGGCAGCATCTTTCACTCACTCACTCACTTACTCACTCACTCTCTTTCTCTTTCAGTAACGTTACTGTATAAAAAGGGAATAGAAAGCTATGTTTTCTCTGCTACTTTCGAACATCGTCTTCTTTCTCTTCCTCTTTCTCTCTTCTCTTTACCATTATCTCTGGCCGACAAATGGAAGCTTTCCGATACGTATGAATATTACAAAAGCACGTATAAGGATCGATATGATGGTCTTCTGTACCTGAGTTAGAATGAAAATGATCGAAGAAGACGACTACGACTACGACGAGGACAAGGACAACGAGTCACCCTCGAGACGTGCTTTATTTGCCGATAATAAAATGCATTCTATGTATATCTCCATGCAATGTTCTTTCTTTTCTTCTTTCCTTCTTTTCTATATTTTTTCTCTTCTCCCATTTTTTCTCTTGAATTTTTATTCCCTATTCTTTATCTTCTTCCCTTCTTCTTCCCTTCTTTTTCTTCTTCCTTTCTATCCATTTTCCTTCTCTTGGTCCTTTTTCTTCCATCATTCCTCTGGTACTACTACTTACTCTTTACAATGTAATGCGAAAACACTTTGTCTAAAATATAGATACAACCTTAACTTGGAAATACCTTCCTTTCTCTTCCGTGTAATAATGAAAGTTTAGTCAAAGAAAAATGCCACTTTCAAAGTAATTTTCCATCCAACTTTACTACCTACACGCGTTCTAAGTATGCTATTTATATATGTATATGTGTATGTGTGTATGTAGCATACTTGTTATGCGTAGGACTTATACGACGAAGAAATTTCATAAACGAACGGAACAATTTTTGTTTCTCTTGCCTTTTATTTATCATTTTTTCTCTTTTTCTTAACCTTCCCATTCCCGTAAGTAAGTATATTATAAAAGAGTAAAAATGAGGTAGGAATAAAAATACTATCTGCATAAATTTCGTCTCTTCGGGTATTCCTTCTCGTTCTGTGTTGTATCGTTCGTCTAACAACCACCACCACAACTACCACTACTTTCCTTCACTCATTCACTCATTCCTACCTTCTTGGTCCAACTCATCAATAACTGCCGAGCACCGTTTTATGATAATTTCTATATCTTACGAGTTAACCTTATTCTCGAATAAAAAAGATAAAAAGAAAGAGAGAGAGAGCAATTCTGGTAGGGAAAGGGGAAAGAACCCTCGGCTTTTATTTCGGGGCGGACTTTGCCGACAGAATAATCCTCGTAGTGAGCAACATTTCCCTCGAGGATATATCCAAGCTCGTAGATCCTTTGGGTAGCCATACTGGCATTGCTAATCCAATAACCGTTTCTTTTTTCATCCATTTACGATCGAAACGAGCTGAGAACTACACCCACTTTTACTACATTATTATTCCTTCCTTTCCCACCCCTCCTTCTTCAGCCACCACGCTTTTTTTTTACCATAATCTATGCGTTCAAGTATCTATACGTTACTGGCAATTTATGAGAAGCTAGTATTTTATAAAATATCTAGACATTGCATACAATACCCAGCGTTTTTAGGCAATGTATGAAATATTAGCATTATTACATACTTTCCCTAGGAATTCTATAGAATGACAAATGCTATTTAGGCAAAGTACGACTAAAAGTCATGATAAGGCTGTTATTTAAATGACGTTTATTTCTCAAAAATACAAACGTTATTCTGAACAAATAATGAGAGTGGGATTTAAATAAAAATTTATTCAACATACGTAAAGAAAATATGAAAATTGTAGAAAACTAAATTGAATGGGTTTCTTATTTTAAAGATAAACTAAATGTTCCATATCGATAAATAAGAAATTAAAATTAATCTACTCGTTGCAACGTGGTAAGCTCGAATGATATTTTGAATTACCTTTCATTGTATTTTTCACGCTAAGACTATTCATATTTTGGTATTTTGTTTGACAAATACATTCGACGAATCTTTTTGACCGTTTCCACTGGACTGAACAATTGCAACTGACCGGAGAGGAATTTCATGGCTAGGAATATCTTCAATTCTAAGCAAGTTCTGTTAAAAAGGGCATAAAGTTAATTGCAATCTTGCGTAAGCTTGTTTTAAAATTCCTTTAGAAGTTCCAAGAAGGTAGAAACCATCTCTCTTGTCACGCTCGTTACAACTTGCCAATATATTGCGCGAATTATCTCGTTCCTTGTCAATATTCACGAATAGAAACTTGCATAGTAATTCTCAAAGAAGCAATGGGAAATTTTCTTTTTCAAAAATTAAAAAAAAATACACGCGATATTCGAAATGAATCGGTGACGTATTTTGTACTTTGTCGGTTTCTCGTTTGGCATTTTATAGAATATACCAAAGAAATGTATCAAATATTGTGTGTGTATGACGTATGTGTTTATTTTTCATGATAAATTACTATCTAAGATTAATACATCCGATGACATTCGTAATTAACGTTGAAAATTGTTCTTTTTTATCGTTCCGTCGTCTTTCTCGTCAAATAAAAACGTAACAACATAATTTTCTCAATGCGATTTAACATTGCACGCGCCGGTGGATATTAGAGAATGCAATATCGCATAACAAAGCGAACGAGTAGAAATTTGCGAGAATCAGAATGTAATTATACAACGACAGAAATTCCTGCTAAACCGTCAGCCACTTTACCGTCTGTATCAGCGACAGGTAATCTCTCACTAATACACACACACACATGTCTACGTGTATTTGTGAACGTACAAAAACATACATACATACACCTACGTTCTCATTTATTCTATGCTTTTCGCATCCCTGCCAAACAATGTTTGCACTTATTTTAATTTAATATCCCAGTTAAATCGAGTATCGTGTGTGTGAGTGTGTGTGTGTGGCTAAAAAGAATAGAATAACGAGTAAGTGTGCGTGTGTATGTGTGTGTGTGTGTGAGTGGAAGAGAGAGAGGAATAAATAAATAGGAAGCTGGTAATAATTTAATAATAAAAACAAAAAAAAATAAGAGAAAAAGGTATAAAATCCATGAACGGAGGGAGTTTTGTACACGCGTGCGTATTAAGCTAGCCAGTTTAAATTTGGACCCCCCCCCCCCCATTTTTATTCGTTCATTCTACGCGAACACTAATTCAATTTTTACCAACGTTGAACGAAACACGACGTAGGAAATGTTCCCAGGTTTGTTCGCGAAAAGTCGGACGACGGCTTATTTTCTATTGTTCTCGTCAACGTTTGACGGTGTTTCCTTCCATGACGACATTTTTCTTTCATATTTATTTTTTCTCTTTCTATTTTGTACTTTTCTTTCATTTTATTTCACCTCACCTCACCTCTCTCTCTCACTCTCTCTCTCTTTTTCTATTCACGAATCCTTGTAGTAGTGGCAACGAGAGTTTCGCTAACGGATTTAAAACGTGCAACCCCAACTCCTCCAACTCCCCTAACTCCCCTAACTCCCCCAACTTCCCCCTACCTCCCCTCAACCACCCAACAAGCCAGCCCCATTTTTCGTGTAAATCTTAACGCGTATTTTTCCTGCTCCCGTCGACCATATTAAAACACTCTGACGTTCCCGTATATTTCTTTCTCTCTCACTCTCATTCTCTTTTTATATTTTTTTATTCCTTTTCTTTTCAGTTTAATGTATTCTTGTACCTTTTTGTTGGCTGAAAATAAAAATCTTGCGGCATTAACGCGTTTATCTTAACGGCGAATATTTTATCAAAAACTTGTTAAAACGTCCCGTTGTCTGTGTGTATGTGTGTATGCGTATTTGTAGTACATTTGTATGGGGAAAGATATACGTGAACTTTAATACAACCCCATTTAGATAGCTTTTCATTTGTAAGAAATATCTACGATAATCAAATATTTGTCTATTATCTGTCATTGCATTGTTTGAAAAGGGTAAAGGTATATAGACATTGAGTAAGTCAATAAGTTAGCAACCAAGCAAGTAAATATATAAATAAATATATATTCTATACACACATACACACATACACACATTCGAACAAACAATACATACAACATACAAACTATACAGGATGATCCATGCAACGTATGTTTAAATACAGCTTCCAAAATATGCTTTCTCTTCTTCTTATTCTTCTTCTTTTTACGATAGGCCTAAAGCCTGTGTTTTATTGGGCTGGGTCATCTTAAGAAACTGACGTCCACCTTACCCGCAATATTTTTAGGGATCTTCCTAGTGGTTCTGGATTCTTATGGTTTATTGTCACGTGCTGTTTATGACCGTTCTATCAACATCCATTCTAGATACGTGTCAATCCCAATTTCATCTTCTGATTCGTCCCCATCTTACTATGTCCCTGGATATCGCATTGGTCTCTGATGTTAACATTTCTTACACGATCTTTTCTTGTCTTTCCTAGTATCGGCCTTTAGAATGTTCATTCCGGCAGTTCTTAGTGCCAGCTTTGTTTTTTTTTGGTCTCCGTTCTAGTTTCGATGGCATATGTTAATATTGGGCTTACACACGTTTTGTATATTCTCGTTTTAGCTTCCTTCTTCAGGTATTTGTTTCTCCAAATGATATTCTTTAGAGGTCCTGAAAACAACTGGGTACCTTTCTTACTTCGTTCGTTGTTTCTTTGTAAAGCTCGAGGTTGCTTGTTATTTCTATTCCCAAATAATTCAACGTTATCGTCTGTTCTATTATTCTGCTGATCAATTCTAGTTTGCATCTTGTAGGATTTTTTGGAAATAGTCCGGACGTTTAGTTTTTTCGACTGATATAAACTGTATTATATTTTGTCCGAGATGGTATTGAATTTATGAAGAAGCCACTGTAAGTTGTCTTCACTGTTAGCAGAATATATCGAAGTTCAGGTTTCCTATTTTATAATCATGCATTGGTCTTATGCTGTCTATTATTTTATTTGTAACCAGATTAAATAAGAATGGACTTTTAAACTGTCACCGGTATTTACTGTGATTTTCTTCGGTAGTTTGCCTTGGATTTAAAGTTTGCTTGAACAATTAGAAATTAGTTGTTCTATAATTCTGATGATTTTTATTAGAACCTTGATTGCAGTTATTGTTGTTTAATTATGCTCTTATTTATTCAATAAAAAAAATTCGATTTTTTTTATTCGTAAGACAACGTGACCTTAAAATTGTTATTATGGAATTATAGGATAGTCGTTTATAGGATGACAAAGTAGGTATGCGTTAACAAGATCGTCGGTTATGTTAACGATGTTACGGAAGAAAACGTGTCTGCTGTGTTTCAATGATATGTAATTCTAACTCTCTCTCATTCTCTCACTCTATTTCTCTATTTCTCTCTCTTTTACACTCTCTTTTTCTCAGGGTTTCTGATGATACGAGCGTTAACGCATTACAATGGAATTTCGCGTGCGATGGGACACGCGATCCGTGTAATTTTAATGACGTCGGTGTTACCGGCAAAAGTTGAGCTGCTCGCAAAACGCATTAAACTTTGCGTATAATTATCTCGCGTGCACGAGAAAGAGAAAATGAGAGAAAGAGAAAATGAGAGAGAGAGAGAGAGAGAGAAGGTAACAAAACTGTTTCACAACACCTTACCATCATCGTTTCTACCAAATCTATTCGTTACTCCAGGGCAAGAATTTCTCCAATTATTGCGCTACAAAGGTCTACCTGCACTACTTGCATTACCTGCATTACCTGGAATATTAAACTGTACGTGTTAACGCGAGAAAGCTACGAATGTCGATGATATGGGGGTTAAAAGAAGAAGAACAAATTGGAGATATACACAGTGGATTGAGTGAGTTGTTGTTGTTGTTTGTAGGATAACGTTGAAAATTAACATAACTTTAAATTCGAAATAAAACGAAAATTAGAAATTAATCGTAATTAATTTGAAATAGAAATATTTCTAACAAATGAATATTTTTACTAACTTTTGTAAGTTGAATTATAAAATACATTGCTAATTACATGCAACGCAAGTGTTTCTAACATTTTTTTTTACGTAAGAATCCGTAATTACATTCTTTTCGTTCCTTCTTTACCTTTTCTTTTCTTTCGTTTCTTTTATATTAAAACGCGTAGGAAGACAATT
This sequence comes from Mischocyttarus mexicanus, assembly GCA_023678845.1. Taxonomy (NCBI): domain Eukaryota; kingdom Metazoa; phylum Arthropoda; class Insecta; order Hymenoptera; family Vespidae; genus Mischocyttarus; species Mischocyttarus mexicanus. The sequence goes on along the minus strand of JACGTP010000150.1, from coordinate 16,637 downwards.
TTTGTTTTAACCGTGTACGAATTAACGTAGTTTAATTTATAAAATTTGTGTTAGCGTGGTGTAATAAATTTAAACGACTCCGGTAATACAGTTTTGTATTCTTCCATTTCCATGAATTCTCTTCTCATTTTTGATACCATTTTTATGATATGGTATCATAACACCGAGTGTAGTTATACAAATGTAAACGAAAGAGAGACAGAGAGAGAGAAAGAAATAGAGGAATATATTAATGAGAATTTATTTATGAAAAAGTGGGATAAACACATATCCATTGGTTGGATGATATAAATAATTGTTAAATGCAAAGAATGAGGATGATGATGAGATATAACAATTTCATTTTGTACTGCAAAGATAGGAACTTTTAATATTCTTCTAGGTAAAGTTAACGAGAATGAATAGAGAAAGAAAGAGAGAAAGAGAGAGAGGGAGAGAAAAATGAAATCAAATAAATCAAAAATAAGGAAGAAGAAGATTATATACACATAGATACATGTATATGTATGTGTATATATGTGTGTGTATATATATGTATGTATATGTCGATATAAATCATTATAGATTCCAATGAAAGGTAGATCAAATTACCCCTTGGATCAATTTGAATTGGAAAGGAATTTTAGATTAAAATTCTTCATTAAGTATAACTCAAACACTATTCCAACCATAACCATTAACCAACCACCATAACCACTACCACTACCACTTCTTACTCCTTTTCCCCAGTATTCCTAACTTCATACTATTTTTCTTTTTTTTTGTAGAAATAAACGCGTTTATTCAAAGTACTTTGAGTAACGTGGAGTATCGGTAGTCAAAATGTACATTTGTTTAGTCGAGTGAATCAAAGTAACCGCGAGATAGAAAGAAAGAAAAAAAGAGAGAGAGATTGAGAGAGAAAGTAGAGCTTTGATACGCGTTTCGTGGAAACAAGGTTGAGTTCTAGGAGTGTGGAGAAAGGGTGGGAATAGGGGTGAGAGAGAAGGGATGGGGGTATATCAGGATATATGGAAGAGCAACGGTGTAAAGTACGGAGGAGTTACAATGAAATTTATGATTCAAATGGAGAAAGGAAGAAGGAATGAGAGAGGATGAGGAGAGAGTGTGTGTGAGAGAAAGAGAGAGAAATTCCTAGTCGTGAAATAACATTTTTCCACTCTTTGCGAATAGTAATGTACTGTTTCTGTAGCTTCAGTGACTGGTGGTGGTTGTGGTGGTAGGGGTAAGAGTTGATAGTGGTGGTGGTGGTAGTTGTTGTTGTTGTGGTACTCCAATGTATCGGAGGATGAAGAAGAAAGGATGAGACATAAAAGATTTCGTGAAATCAGAGTATACAGTTGGAAAGAAGAAGAAATTCTGCTTTCCACTTGGTGAAATGTAATTCAGAAAATACTAAGAAGTGTGAAATAAAAATAGACGAATAGAAAGAGAGAGAGAGTTAAAGTTAAAAAGGGAAGAGTGTGTGAGAGAGAGGGAGAGAGAAAGAGTGAGGGAGAATTGAAAAGGGAAAGAGAGGAATGGTGTAGGTACAATTATAGGTTAGTATAATTGGTGCAAATTAACGCGCATTTCAACTGTAGGGGTACTACAGAATTTAATGCCACCTCGTTTACAACTCTATCCTAATTTTATAGCGAACGTAATCGTTTAATCGAACGTAACGAGATTCCTATTTAGGTAAGGGCTAATAATGAGAGATCCTTGTTCAGATTTATCCGCTCGATTCAATTATTTTATATTATTCTTTTTTTTCCTTTCTTTCTATTCGGTTGTCTTTTTTGTTTTATATTTTTAAAAAATTCCATCAGCATCAGTTTTGGGATATTTTATTTATATATATGTATATACTGTATATACTGCAAATACTATATTGCACATACTGTATATACTATATATACTGTATATACTGCAAATACTATACTGCACATACTGTATATACTGTAAATGTTATACTGTATATACTGTATATTCTGAACATGCTATACTATAGCATGCGTTAATCATATTTATACAGTATAGCATTTATACAGTATACCATGCTATACAGTATACCATGCTATACAGTATAGCATTTACAGTATATATAATATATACAGTATAGAATTTACAGTATATACAATATATACAGTATAACATTTACAGTATAGTATAAACAGTATTTACAGTATATACAGTATTTCATTTCTGTGTATATACAGTAAATACTGTACTGTATTTCATTTCATTATTTTTTCTGCACAATTTTTCGGGAAAATATTTCATGTTTTATTCATCTTACACAACTTTTAAAAATGTTAATCATATCCCCGAATTTACCAAATGTCCCATATACTATTCTACACGATTTTGTTGGCACAATTTTCTAAGGAACATGTATCAACCGTATAAAAAAGAGTTAGGGTGTATATATATATTCCTTAGCATCAATTTCGTCTAAATAAAGTAAACGAGGATAAATGTGAAGAAAAAAGAAAGAAAAAAATAAAAAGAAAAATAAAAGGGCAAACACGAAAGATAAAAGGATGGATGAACGATAAAAGACGATATCTTAGAAAATTTTATCTTAAAGTAGAATCTCGTAAAAGGATTACCTTGAAGGGATACGATTTCGAGATCGGATCCTTTAAAGGAGGCACCGCTACCTTCCCTGTCTCTTCCTTCTCCTCCTCTTGCTGCTGATCCTGCTGCTCCACCTGTGTCCTCCAATTTATCTGAAATCAAGGCGCACATGCTTATCTTGTACTACGTTCATGCTAAAGCTAGTCAAACAAACAGGAAGAAGAAGAGAAGAACAAGAACAAGAAGAAGAAGAAGAAGAACAACAAGAAGATAAGCGCAAATCTCAAAGGCGACGAACGTGATCTTTCGTTTATTCGTGTTTCAAGAAAGTTGCTTTGCAACCATGATGCGCATAGGCGAGGTATAATCGAATGCCCGAAGCTAGTAACGTTTAGACTATGTGTTCGACTTCCTGCCTTTATTATCTCTCTTCTCTCTTCCTATACATCCACACACAAACACACACAAACACACACACATGTATTACAGATACATTACACACGAGTATACGCTAAACATACGGATAAACCTAAATACACGAATACCCGAAAAGGTGGAGACGAGTAATAGGTTTGATGGTGGTGATGGTGGTGATGGTGGTGGTAGTAATCGTTCGTATCGACGTGAGTGGTAAAAGCAAAGAAATAAGAATTTTATCGCGAATCGCCATAACGATTCATTCGTCCTTACGACGCCAAAACGGTTCGTTGGTTCACGGTGTATGTCGAAACTCCTACTACAGACTTTTCTTCTCTTCTTCTTCTTCTTCTTCTTCTTCTTCTTCCCTCTGCCCTCTCACCATCCTCCCTTCGTATACACCGACCCGGCAAATTGGCTCGGGTTCAAGTCGAAACTCAAACGACCCGTTCACCACGCGAGGCATGCACGTCGAATGTGTTCGAGAGAAAGAGAAAATGGGGAGGAATGTGAAAGGGTTGATGGTGTTGGTTGAATCATCGTTTAAACGCTTTTACCGCCTTCCAACGTGGAAAACGAGACTTCGTAAAAGGAAATTTTATATTTCCTTCCGATGAAACTAACCCCCCTTTTCTCCTTCTTATTCGTTGCAGTAGTTGTGATTGTAAGCGAAATAGAAATAGATAAAAGAAGAAGGAGAGAGAGAGAGAGAGAGGGAAAGAGGGATTAAAGTGGCTTTCTGGTTTTATTTTTGCTGAAAATTTCGATTTTCTTTAAACATCAATTTTGTGTAGTACAAGTCACTGGCAAATTTTGAAATTCTGCATTCTATAGAATACCTAGGTGTTGTGTATAAAACATAAAACTAGCTGGCAAAGTTTACTAAACGATTCTATATTTCACACATTTCCTAAGCAATCTATAGAATACCTAATCAGGCAAAGTATGAAATCCATTTTCAATTCGTTTTGAATATAATGTGGCAAAGGCATGTGATTTTGAAGATAACAAAGCATTTAAATATTTTAATAAAATGTCATAAATCTTATAAAATATCCTAGTAAAATTTAAAAACAAGAAATCAATTATTAGTCAATTATTAGAATTAGAAAACAGCTGTTCGAATGTAGGTCACTAGTAAGAAAAGTAGGTCAACTATACGAAAGTAAGTCAGCTGTAGAAAATTATGTACCCAGTGGTAGGTCCAAGTAAAATGAGATAAGCCATCGGTTATGTTAAGAACTCTCGGTTAAATTCTAAGAAATTTCAAATAGAAAAACATTCCTTAATTACTCGGTTTAGTCGAGCGTTCAATGTTTTGTTTACGTTCGGTTCTCTCCGTCACTCCTTGGCCGGTGTCAACAACCCAAATGTTATTATTCATATTCTATTAAGAATATTCTTTGTTAAATTTGTATTTGACCTTCGTGTATGTTCGGTACCTTTCGAGTGTATTCGTAGTTACTTTTCGTAATAATCGTTAGTCTTCTTCGAACGTCGGAAGGAATAGCATCGATATTAGTTAACGTACGTCATTTATTTTGTGTCGAGTATACGTGTGTGCGTGTTTCCTTCCAATGTAAGTGATTTGCATACGTGAGTGAGTGTGTATAGTGGTGAACAGTGATATACACATTTATGGATACCTGCAGTTATGGATATGGATATGCAGGATTGGATATTAGGACAAAGGTACATCTAACGTAAGCTGACTATAATTTTGAATTTTTCTTAAACATTTGACTCTCCCGTGGTTAGATTTAATGTTAAACATATCGTATGAATATTTTTCGATAAAAGAAAAATCTAATAGGTAATCGTAAAGCTGTAGAATTTTTTTTAAACCGGACACTTTATGATAGGAGTTCATCATTCACGCGAATAACTTTCAATGCATTCGTAGAATTGAGAAAAGGTTTCAAATATTATCTTCATGTTAGAATTTATTTCACAATGATAGATAATTAATTACATGTAGGTAAATGACCGCTATATTCTTTGATTTATTTCTTAAACACTCGATTATTTTTTTATTTTATTTTAAATATAAACGCGTCTTGACGTTGCTTAAACACACGCACACAGCCAAGCATTTATAGTTTCGTTGTTTCATATCAGACGCATGTATTCACTCACACACTTTAACATCTACTCTTTTCTCTGTTTTATCAATAATTATTAAACATATCTCAAAGGAATAATTGTAAAATAATTAAATTATGACTTTAACCATTACGGTCATAGTGATCATTGATTTGAATTACTTAAATTGTAAAAAGTTGAAAGAAAATTTACAGTTTGCGTATTTAAAACATAACCATTAATTAGAATATACTTTGAAATAAAAAATGCACCGTTAAACAATTAACAAATTTTTATTAGAACACCGACAAATAAAAGATTAGTTTCTATAAAATTGCATTCTGAACGAGACAAGTGATTTCGACGTGACAGTAAAAGCGTTGAGCATATTAAATACTTAAAAATGATATATTTATGCAGTAATCAGGTTCAAATTAAACTTGACAACGTATAATTCTTAATAACAATTAAAAAAAACCATACTTTAGTTAAAAGAAATCCTTATGTTATTGTAGATGAACGATTTTAAATGTAAAACAACTTTGACACATGTTATCAAATATTCCATAATTCAAAGTGACATCTAAAATAAATTATTTATTAATCAGTGTCCAAATATTCAGTTAATTCTATTTTCTTCATTTAAATTAATTAAATTTAAAGATCATTTCAAGATCCCATTAAAATGTTTTCTTTCAAATAATCCTAATAGAAATTATCATAGCAACCACATTCTAAAAGACTATCTCTTCTAACTTTCATTTTGTCCATATAAATAAACAAAAATTTGTTTATAATTCTTTAATATATAGAAATCATTATACAAAAGTTTAAATCGACATAATTAAATCTCAATTATCAAAACAAAAATTCTGAAAAATTATAATCAACAAAACTTCAAGCTTTCTCTTAATTCGTTAGAATTTAAACTAAAAGTTTTGTATTCAGTTTGATCGAATCATGCATCGATATTCACGCACTATGAACAACAAGTTCGTTGTTATTAATTATCATTTGTATTTTTGTAAAAAAAAAAAAAGGAAAATGATGTTACCGAACGAGAACGGTTTTAATCTGATAAACTTCGAAATACCATTCACCTATTTCTATCTCTTTTTCTTTCATTTCTCCTACCACACACACACACACACATACACACACACATACACATATGTATACATATTCGAGTATACCCATGGTATAACTGTTAGTCACGTTTGAATTCCCTCGATCTGGACTCGCATAACCGTTTCCTCTTTCGTTTGTCCGGAACCTTTTCTCTTCTATGATCGATCCCACTTCAAATTCGATTTTCTAGTCATTTTTTTCTGGTTAAAGTTTTTATAGTCGGATAAATTATAAATCGATTTGATGTATCCCAAGAGAGAGAGAGAGAGAGAGAGAGAGAGAGAAAGAGAGAATGTTGGAATAGGAAGAGATGTTGTTTGAAATATTCTTCTCCTTTTTTTTTATTTTTATTTATTTCATTAAAGTTATATTTCAAATTTTATTATTTTCTTATCATTTATTTTACTTTAAATTCATTCGATATTCAAATACACGATGATTATATATTATTTATTATTATTAGTATTATTTATTATTATTAAAGGATGATAGAAAAGAAAGTGGAACGAGGAATGATTTTACGACGATCATAAATCCATCCTCATTTATTTCCTTCCCGTTTCCACTTATCGTTCCAAAGCAAACGTCTCGAAAAGCCTTGGGTAGTAGTAATACGATATCTCGAAGGATTTTTATCGATTCTCCGATAATACCACGAGTAGGATTTTTCTAATAGCAAATGACGGTTAATCTTGAACGAGTTAAGAAAAATTGGCATGGAACTAAGAAATGAATGTGTACTTCAAAAAAAAATTAATAAATAATACGAATACATAAATGGGTTCTTGTAATACATATTTGAAACTCGAGTAGTATACAAGGGTGTTCCAGGATTTCTTTTTCCCCTAAAACTAATATAAATACGAAAGAGTTAAGTAATAAATAATAATTATTATATTACGCGGGTTGGTGGAAAAGTAATGTCGAAGTTTTGGTTACAATTCAATGGAAAAATCCGTCATTTTTTTTCCACCGACCAAATATATATGAGAGAGATAAATAATGATTATATTATAAGTGAAGTTGGTGGAAAAAAAAATGACGGAATTTTCCATTGAATTGTAGCCAAAATTCCGACATTATTTTTTCACCAGGCTAATATATTCTTATTATATCATACACCATTCCTCGTATCAAGAGTTATTCGAAGATAAGAAAGAAAATGTGAATAAACGTCCCGTATATCGGATGAAAGGAAGATGATCTACGTGCACTCAAAGCCTGATTTATCTGTGTGTGTGTGTATGTCTGTGTGTGTGTAAGGTAGTTAACGAATATTTACAACGAAGATTCTAGACTATCATCTCTCGTTGGGAAAAAGAAATACTACTACTACTACTACTATTACTACTACTACTACAACTGCTGTTTTTGGTCAGAGAATAAAACGTAGAGTAATGTCGAGTGAACCAATTTCATCGGAAAAGTTATGTTCGCATAAGTTAAATATATATGTGTGTATATGTATATGTATATGTATATATACGAGGTGTGTTATTTATCAAAATAGTGTTCTCTCTATACGATTTAAAAATAAAGAATTGTTCGTTGAAGCAGAAAACTTGTCCAACTTTTCCACTTGGCAAAACTGTACAGTTTTAGAAAACGACCAAAATAATACGTTCATGCGAACATATGTGTACGGTAGACTATTTTACTATTATATCTTCTCCTTCTCGTTCACTATTACAAAATTTAGGGTACATTTTTGTACGTCTAGTGGTGCAGCTAAAAACTGGTTACGAATATTAACTCTTAATGCTTTGATTTTGATTTGTGAGTATCGACAGGCAACTCTAACTTATTATTTATTTATTAATTAAAAAATATATGAGTTTGCAATAGAACAGATAAAATAAGCTGACTCGAGGGAGTATTATTTTTTATTTGTAAACAATTATAAATAACGACTCAAAAATATATTTGGAGGAGAACGTCGTACATTGGTGGGTGTCTGAAAAGCACACTTGGAATCTTCACCAACAATGTTTTAACTTTTGATCAAAATTTTCTATAAAATAAAATTGATGAACAATCGTAAACGTTGAAGGATGATTTTTGTTTGATATCAATGGGTATCAGTTCCATTTTGGTTTTTATTATTCGCAATATTTGAAATTGATACAACAGGGAAACAAGATGTGTATTTAAATTTTTTAAATGAAAAATAAAAAAAACACACACACACAAACAAGAAAGAAAGATCGTAGTACGTGGTATGAAACATGACCGAGTCATCAGCAATTAGAATCTATTTGTATATTTGGAATTGTATTTTATTTTTTTTATTTCTCTCTTTCTGGTCATAGAAACCTTATAGTTTTTCGGTGTAGGATTAACGCCAGTATTTTGCCGTTTGAAATATTCAAAGTGAAGTGTGGTCAGAGGATGGCTAGCCAATGTGTAGAATACGTGCATCTACAGCTGCAAGTGTGCATATAACCACGGATGCATACGATGCTTTCTGGACGGGTTTGCAAAATTTTTTACCGACCTGTCTGCATCTCTCTCTCTCTCTCTCTCTCTATTTTTTTTTTCATTTATTATTTTCACTAACGAGAAATTGTTTTAACGATGTATAATCCTTTAGATGAAAATTAGTAAGAAAAACGATAATGAATTGTTTGTATAATTATTATTATTGTTAATAATATTATTTGATATGGGATATGAAACAAAAAGAAGGATTATTCAGAAACATATTTTTAGTTTAATATTTTGTAATAAAGTATCAATGTGTATTATATAAATGGTTATTATTGAACCGAACAATACACAGAACTTGTACGTAATTTAGTTTAATAATATAAAATATTGTTAAATTAATATTCATATGATTTATTTCAACGATATAATAATCAATACATTAATTAATATATCAATCAAATATAATCGATTAACTTGACTTATTGAAGAATTTTAAATTAAAGTGTCAAAGTAATGAATGTAATCATACATTTTTATATTTCTAATAACTTTCTTTAATAATCAAGATTCTTGTTCTTCTTCATTTTCTGATCTTCATCCATTCTGATTTTAGAAGCTTTAACTATTTTGCTGTTTTAACTATGATGAACAGGATGATGTATGTCAAAATCAATTGTTTTACATATAATATACACACATATCAATATCATCTATAAAAAATCATCTGCACTGTGTGTTATAATCTTTGTTCTGTTTTATTGTCCTGACTTCTTATGGGTTTAATCCAAAAGTCAATAGAATACAACAAACCAGCATTTATATGCTTTGTAGATCTAAAACGTGCCTTTGACAAAGTCAAACTAAAAGATGTATTCTTCTCCTACTTCTTCTTCATGTACCATCTCCATTTCGAAGGTTGGCTAATCTGATTTTGGAAGCTGCTGCTTTGAATAGATCAGATGACTCGACTTTAAACCATTCTCGCAAGTTCGCGAGAGCCAGGATATTTTTCTCCTTCCAATAAATATTTTTCTCACAATTTTTCCTTGGATTATGAGTTGCAGAATCTTATACCTTCGGACCTTTCATGATCTGACCGAGATATTGCAATTTTCTCTCTTTCACTTCGTATCGAATCTCTATCGTCCTTTCCCATTCTTCTTGCAACTTCTAAGTTGGTCATATGTTTAGTCCATGATATTCTCAACAACCTGCAGTTATGTCCACATCTCAAAAGCTTCTAGTTTCCGCTCGCATTGTATATTAAGAGTCCATGTTTTCCGCACCATACAAAAAGGACTGGGAAACCATAACATTTGAGTATCCAAGTTCTTAAGTCCAGGCTCTAATCACGGTTTACAGAGCAGGTTCTTAATCTTTTAATAAATGCACATAATTGAATTGTAATTTGCTTCATTTCATATTTGACAACCTAATTGTCAAATTCATAATCAAATATAATTCATTTGAAAACCATGAGTGGAATTTTCAGATGAAAGATTATTTCATTAAATCTTCTTTAAAAGATGGATAAAATAAATAAAATGTTTCGTGATGAAATAGATATAATAGGGATAAGGATTTGAAGGATTGTTATAGTCAGATCTCAATTCGTCGACTTAAATTCAAAGGCATTGGAACGGTCGAAGGATCTTGAGAGAATTAGGGATCGTTCTACTAACGAGAACGAGACTCGAGCTCTCGATATTCAATCGGGCCGAACGTGGTTAGGCGTACAGAGCTCGACGACTATGTTTCGGATATCTAACGGAGAATGGTTATTCCACTAACTATTCGAACAATAACGTTCTCTGTCTCTCTCTCTCTCTCTTTCTCTCCAAACTAGGTGGGATAGTTGCTCGACAGCGTTCGCCAGACGACTCATTTGCATTCTAAACGTATTGGTATATCCTAACGCTCAAAATCGATAGACTATAAAGAGAAAGACAGACAGACAAAGAGAGAGAGAGAGAGAGAGAGAGAGAGAGAGAGAGAATTATTTCTTGTTGGAATAAAGGATTCCAATGTTATCAGAATTTTACAAGAATTTCATCGGAATCTTCGTTTAACATTGACAAGTATTTTCCTATTTTGAATAACACAAGTTATTGAAAATATAATTTGAAACATTAGTCGATGCATTATTAATCCAAAATTTGAAACAACTATCTATTGGATAAATATATTGGATAATATATTCCGAGAATTTGTATATTTAAAAGAAACTAAAATATTATAATGCATTTGTAATTTTAAATTAACAAATGTACTACTTTTGCTGCTTTTGGCAATTGAAATAATATTTATTTAAAAAAAAACATAATTTGAGCGGATTGTTAATAAAAATATAAAATATAATAAAATTTGACGTAGAAACAATTTAAAGTGTGTATATTTTGTTCAACAACGCATTGACAATAGTTTTGGCATGTTTAAAGTAATTTTCGAATTTATTTTTAAAGCAATGGTAAAAAATATCATTTTTTGATAAAACACAGACAGAAAATGATTAACTCAACATTAACTCAACACATTAATGACCATTTACAGATTTCACGTGACCCCATGAAACTTGTAAACACCATTACTCTAAAGCAAAAATATTTACGACTTGTATTCTAAATCTAATAAATCAATAAGGTTGGTACATTTGGAGTATAAAATGATCTACTCAAGTAGGTATAGATTGAAGTAGGTATAGATTGAAGTAGGTATAACTTGACGATAGAGAATTGTTCGAGGAATATCAAGGGGATTTTGGATAGAACCAAGCTAGCTAGCTAGCTAGCATAAACTACTCGTCATTATTTCATCGAACTCCGGATTGTGAGGGTTCAACAGGTACCTACATTTCCGTGAGCAATAGACGCTGTGTTACTAGCTTCAGATAAGTCGTTTTGATACTGAAAGTGAAGTAAAAGAGAAAGAAAGAAAGAAAGGACAAAAACGAGAAGAAAAAGGATAAAGGAATAGAAAAAAACAAGACAAGACAAGACAAGAAAAATGTACGGATTAGAATGGAAGATAAAAGGGAAAGAAAGAAAGAATGGAAATAAAGGAAGGGGTTAAAGGGGAGAGAGGGTAGTGCAAGCAAGCAAGCAAGCAAGCAACCGAGGTACACCATCATCCAGGACTTTTATGTTCAGAAGAGAGAGAATGTCCATGTATACTAACTTGTCTATACATAAATACGCAACTATGTACACACATACACACACACACATATATAAACCTTGGAGTCGAGTAGATTCACGTCTCGTTCACGCGAATATAGAATGAACATGGGTAGAGAAAATGTGTGTTGGGTGAGTGGGTGGTGGAATGGTTGAACATCGAGAGCCTTCAGTGAAACTGGCCTCAAGCCAAAGCATTACTTTTGGTTTGTGTATGTGTATATGTGTTAGAGAAAGAGAGAGATGAAAACATTGGGTAGAAAGAAGAAGAAGAAGAAGAAGAAGAAGAAGAGAAATAGAAGAGAATGGCCAGTAACCTAAATGAATATTTAATTTCTGCATATCTCACCCGTAGGAAAGTTCAACGTCGTGTTACTATGGCAGACTACTCTTATCCCAAGAGAGGTGAAGGAAGCTTTCGTGTCTCCTTGTAGTTGTAGTCCCAGTACCACACAAGCTCTAGGTACTACGTACTTACTAACAGTAGAACTAGAAGCATCAGGAACCACTACTACTAGTAACAGTAGTCATATCAGTGTAGGAGTAACACCAGAACCAGAACCAGAACCAGAAGCAGAAGTAGTCTTGGTTATATGGCCCAAGACCCTCTCATGGATCTCACGACCCTCTCTACTCTTCTCGTAGCTTCGACGAGCCCTTTCCTTCCCTTCTACACCTTTCCCTTTACTCTCTTCCCCTTTTCTGTTCCTTCATTCTCTATCCTTCTTCTTCCTATTACATCTTCTCTTTTCTCTACACTTCAAGCTCAGTTAGCTAACATCCAGCTAACCCACCACGTGGTGTGGTTGGCCCAACTCGAAGGGCCAATTACGACCTTCCTTACGAGAGAGAGAGAGAGTAGGATAATGGGAATGGAGAAAGAGTATGATAGAAGAGTATGGGAGAAGGTTGAGAAGATGAGGTAGATTGGGGAATGGGAAAGTTTAAGGACGAGGATGTGATTAGGATAGACCAGAAAGAAGAAAAGTGGTTGGGATTTGAAGTGTAGGAGGAAAAGGAGGAAGAGTCAGATGAATCGACGATAGGACAGTTAAATGCAGAATCTTTTCCATGTATTTTTTCTTGGTTTTTTTTTTGTTCTTTCATTTTTTCCCTAAAAGATGGTTAAAGATAGTAAAGGCATGGGTTTATAAGGGTTTGTGGTAAAAGGATATTCAAGTATGGTAGTAGTAGTGGTGGTAATGGTAGTGGTGGTTAATAGGAACGAGGGAAGTCAAGTAGCTTGAACTTCATTCAACGTTAATTAAAGAAAAAGCTAATTAAGTAGGTATGGATAATTAATTTTTCAAATCTACAATGTGGTCGTGCTGAGAATTTAACTTTGGTTATTCTCTTTTCCTCTCATTAACCACTTCTTTCTCCTTCGTATTATTTTTCTTTCCATCTGTAAGAGGATCGATGAGGCAAACGAGTAATACTCCACGCCTCTCTTCCCTATCCCACTTCACCCCTCGTCATCACCAGTGTTGCAACTTTGAAAAGAGATTTTTAATACTTCGTACAAAGGGTGAATAAAGAAAAAGGGAAACGCGTGAAAAACCGGTTGACCAAACTATGCCAAAGTGGAATAAAGTTAAATCAATCTGTGTGACTGCTAGTTTGTTTTAGACACCTTTTTAGATATTTTTTTCGTTACCAATAAAAACATAGAATTATTTGAACTTTTTATGATACATTTATTAATATTTCAGTAGTGTGTCAAAAAATTCTCGAGCACGTATCTTCGTAGGAATACGAGTTGTACCATTTTAAAGACACAAATCTCGAGAACAAAAAATAAAGAAATTGTTGAGTAGAAAATCGCAGAAAACGTAAAAAACAATTGTAATTTTTATGCAAGTAGTATAACCAGACGGTATGGTCAGACAATTAGGATGATCAGAATATTTGTCCATACCGAAGAGTACCAATCATCGATAGGCGAGTGTTTCCATGATTTTGGTTCACGATTGGCTTATCTGACACCAAAAAAACGAACGTCATTTTAATTGGTAACCCTTTCTTAATTCGTACAATGTAAAAATCATTTACCCAACAAATTATAAACATTTTAAAGACTAAATTTATCCATTGCACGAAGTGACCCTCTTAAACTAAAATCATTGAAAGGCAAACTCGAAACTGTCGTTTCTCTCTTTTCCTTTTTATTCTTTCAGTTTTTCTTGTACCTTTCGTACATGTTTTAAAAGTGTAAAAGCGAGTTAATGAATTGACTACGGTAACTTTGGTTTTACTTTTGTTCGAGAGTCAGTGAAATCTGTCGTCGAGAGAAAGAAGAAGAAGAAGAAGAAGAGACGTGTTGAAGAAGAAAGGGGAAAGGGGAGAGAGAGGTGGGGTTTGAAACCCCTTGGGCGAGGTAAAGAACCCCAACACCGTCGTGAACATTTTCGCGAATAAATCGAGAAAGGTGCGAACTTGAAAGTAACCGTACGAGTTTGAACTAACCCGAAAAGTGTAGGCTACCAGAGGGGAAGGAGGATTTGAGGGGGTTTGGGGAGTTTAGGGGGTTTAAGGGGGTTTGAAGGGGTATGGTGTGGGTTGGTAACTCGCGTTAACTTTCAACTAAAACGGTTAACTATCTCTCTTCTTATTTTCTTTTCTTCTTATTTTATTTTCTTCTATCTTTTTTTTTTCGGATCCTTTCGAAGAAGAGAATGCTGAAGTATCTTCTTTCAACGTGAATCTCTCTATCTCGTTTTATCTCGATTATCTTGGAGGAAGAAGATTGGATAGCACGAAGACGATTTCTCTCGACGAGTACTTTGATTTTCTATGATCGTTCTACAATCTTTCTCTCTTACTCTCTCTCTCTTTCTCTCTCTCTGTCTGTCTTTCTCAATACGTTCCATTCTTATAACAGATAATCCACTCTATTATCTGGATGGAATAAAAAGAAGGAAATGAAGAGAGAGAGAGAGAGGTGAATGAAAGAAAGAAGCTGCTAAAACTTTACGTAGGGTACTCTCGATACACTTGTAGAAAGAAAGAAAGAAAAAGTAGAAGTAGAAGTAGAAGAAGACTCCCATCTCGCTTTCTTTCCTTGGTAGGTGAAACCACGATTGAGCAAGAACGAAGAACGAAGAAATAAAAAAGGAAAAGAAAGGAAAGAAATGGTAGAAAGAGATTAAAACTAGTCGAATTAAAATTCAAATCGGACTGGCTCCCCGAAAAAGAGAAATAAGCTCGGAGGAGTCCGTTGCTCCTACTCGGCTATGTTGGAAGAAAAGTAAGAGGAAAAAGAAAGAAAGAAAAAAAAAATAAGGTAGAATGAAAGAATAAAAGAAAGAAAGGAGGAAAGAGATTGCAGGTTTCTCGAGTGTTAGAAAAGGAAAGAAACGATGGAGAGATGGAGGTCGAAGATCGGAAGGAAGGAGCAGAAAAGGGTAGTGGTGGTGGTGAGAGAGAAGGGTAAAGGGAAGAAAGGAAGGAAGGAAGGAGAAGGACCCTGGAGGAAGGTGGATCCGGCCACGAGGAAAAAAAGAAGACCGAATAAATGAAGGTGTAGGTGGAGAAAGAGAAGAAGGGTTTTAGGGTGTTGGGTGTTGGGTGTTGGGTGTTGGGTGGTGGGTTAAAGTAAAGGATGGAGTATAAGGCAAAGAGGGGTTAGGGGGTTGGGGTGAGTAGAAAGCAGAAAAAGTAAGAAACGAAGAGTGGCAATTCGGAACGGAGGAGCGGATTATCCACTTGGCCTCGGAATACTCGTCGTATTCGTCCGTGAAGAAGGGCTATGTGCTCGTTTTTACTCGCGTTGCGAGATGAGAACGATAAGGAGGAGGTGAAGGAGAAAAGGAAGTAGAGATAGGATAAAGGAGGATGAGATTCAATGGGATACATTCTAACTTGCTTGTGTGTTTAACGATGAACCTTTCGATATCACCATTCTTGCTTTCCTTTTTATTGTCTTTTTTGTCCTTTCGAAACGAAACTACGTTTGAGACAAATCCTTCTTTCTCCCCATTTCCATCTCCACTGCTAGAGGACAGACAAAAGTGTATTTTTGTCCCACAAACAATCACAGGTTTACAAATTTAAATGTCGTTCGATTTTTTTGGTGTCAAATTAGCCAATCAGCTGAAACGATGGAGAAAAGTAACCTGGGTGTATTCAAAGTGATATAACTCATGTTCCTATGAAGATTTTTGTTTAAAAATTTTTTTATACACTACTGAAATGTTGATAAATATATCATAAAATTTTCAAAATTTTATCTTTTTATTGGTCGTCTAAAAAAAATTTTGGAAAGATGGTTAAAAATCTGGCAGTCATACGAAGTAATACTCTTAACACTTTCCCTGTTTTCTCTTCTCAATTTTTTTCTCATCTCTTACTCTTACTCTCTTTCTCTCTCTCTCTTTCTCTTTTCAATCTCCGTCTCTCTTACGCTTTCAATTCTCTAAGCGGATTACGCGGTGTCTCGTTAATTCTGGGGAGAAGGACACTTAAGTCGTTGTAATATGATTTAATATTCGAAAAGAACATCGACGTGGCTTTTTTGTTACCCTCTCTACCCTTATCTCTCATTTACTACATGAATATTTAAATAAAGCATATAAAAAGGGGGGGTATAGGTCGTATAACATTAATCGTGAATTTCAAGGATAAGCTTTTCCACTCACTCTCTTTCTCTGTCTTTCTCACTCACACACTCTTTTCTTAGCACCGATGTCAAAAGATGAAAGGGATAGAAGAGGAAGGGATGGAAATTCTCATCCAATAAGGCACGAGTTATAAAGTTTTCTCAAGGAAACGTAGAAGAATCTGTTTTGTAGGACTTTGACGAAATTTTGTCTTCGGAACGTGCTTGTCATTTACTTTCTTCTTTTCTTC
>JACGTP010000149.1:106443-135627 GCA_023678845.1 Mischocyttarus mexicanus | reverse complement strand
TGTATGTGTTTCTCTCTGTGTATGTGTGTGTGTGTTTCTTTACTATCGAACGAAGTTTCTACAGTATGAATAGATTCTCATTTACGATCGAGCTTTTATATCACAAAGTTACCTTTTTCCATTTTTTTTTGTTTCGTTTAGAAAGCCTCTACTTTTTCTTTTTCTCTTCCTTTTTTTTATTCTCTGTCTCATTTTTAGGGTAGTTTCTTTTTCGATTCTCGTCGATACTACTCTTTCATATTTATTAAACCATCAAGGTGGAATTATATCTCGTCAAATTAATCACTTTCGTTTTAGTATGAGGGCAAAAAATGTTATTTAATGTCAGATCGTCGAGAAAATTTGCAAAAGATTTTTAATTTCAAAGTTAATTACGATCTTGTTGTTTTTTAGTGTTCTTGCTTTTATTAGCTCACAATCAGTTGAAATTCTTTATTTAAGGAGTTCAAAGTATTTCTTTTTCTTTTTCTTCCATTTGCGTTATTTTTCCTGTTTATTTTTACTTTAAAATTTGCTCAAAGAAACATCGTAACAAGTCATTACGAGTAAACCTACAAATAATCTTAGAATTTTGTATAGAATTATCAGTAATTTATATATTATTTAAAATATTTTGGTTAAATGTATATAAGGATTTATTATTAGTATTATTTGATCGAATAAACAAATGTGTTGCTCTGAAAGCAAAGTTTATTCGTTAATTATTTACACATTTTCTGTACGTTTAAACGTTGACCTTTTTTATATGTGGACATGTGTACGAGATGAGTGTACAAACATAACAAAATAAAAAAATCGATAATCGAATGTAAGTTACCTGCAAAATTTGAAAAGTCACCTGACTTTTTGAACACACCTCGTACATTACACTGTAGAATATCAGAATCAACCCAGTTAACACAAAACGTTAATACGACGTACGATTTACGTAATTTTTCAAAAATGACGTAAATTTAAATGACGTAATTTTTCAAAATGACGTAAATTTAAATGACGTAATTTTTCAAAAATGACGTAAATCGTACGTCATATTAACGTTTTGTGTTAACTGGGAAGCTATCTTTGAAAATAGAACGGATGTTAAAATATTATAACCGAGTTCAATAAATTTAATCAAATAATCTATTTATTTATTTGTAAATAAATATTTTGCTAATCTTTGGAAAAAAATATTAGATATTAAATGGTTTACAATTATGAAGAGATTTTATTTTAGTTCGATTGAATAGTCGTGAAATCGATTATCATAGAATAAACGATAGCCCTCAATCATAAGGTTTCCTGCCTATGAGTGAAAACGTATCGCTAATGAATCCCATAGATGGTGAATAACGATCATGCTCCCCAACGAGCTGCCGTTGATTTACGATTTGACATAAAGCAACGCCTGCTAAATCAACGCGATCGAATCTGTCGCGACTCAATGACAATTCCCACTTCTCAATTTATTTCTATATATTAATATAATAAAAATATATAAAACAACTTTTTTTTATATATTATATTATTTTTAGGAAATAAATTATATATATTAATTTATTACTTTATTTAAAAATATTTTTAATATTATTATTTTTTAATATTAGGTGTTGGAATTAATTCGTAGCATTCTATAATAGATGGCGTATTACAGTATTCTGTTTTCACCTGAAGACTTGCCGTTTAAGCCGCGTAGGGCGTATGCGCCCCACGCTTTACATTTGTATTATTTTGTTTCTGGCGTATGCCTTACAATAATTAAAATACTGCAAAAATCATAATTATCAAGGAAAGGTTGTATAGTTTAACATACATAACACAACAAACCTATAAATTTATTTTTCTAGGAATTAGTTTAACAAATACCTGGCTGAACATTATTATGCCAAGCGAGTTGCATCCTTACATATAATTTTTTTTATCATGAAACACACTGAACTATAAATCAATCTCAGCTTCAGTGAAGCAGTAAGTATTGTGTCAACGACACGCGAATAAATGACTGATCGGAATAAGAGAAAAATTGGCCATCACGCGGCGTGGGGCGTATACGTCCCACGATTAAATGAGGGCATCATCAATAGTATTAAGATGTCCATAATTGATTGCATAATGAATTTTTAAAAAATTCTTCATTTTACAATGATAATACCAAATGGCTTGAACGGAAAGTTCAGCGTGGCATCAGCTATTATTAAGTGTTATTTTTTCGACACATATTATTTTTCAATTCTTAATAACATGTTATAGTTATTTAAATATAATGTGACAGTTTAAGCCCATTCTTATTTAATTTAGTTATGGACAAAATAATAGAGAGCGTAAAACCAATAAATGGATACAAAATGGGAAATCAAGACTTCAACATACTATGCTACGCGGATGACGTTGTTCTAATAGCAAACAGCGAGGACAACTTACAAAGGCTTCTTCATAAATTCAACATCACTTTGAAAAAATATAATATGATCATATCGGCAGAAAAAACTAAATGTTTGACTATCTCCAAAGAACCTATAAGATGCAAACTGGAAACAAAGGGCAGAATAATAGAACAGACGATGACATTCAATTACTTGGGAGTAGAGATAACAAGTAACCGAGACCTTTATAGAGAAACAGCAAACCAAGTAAAGAAGGCGGCAGTGGTCTCAGGAGCTCTAAAGAATATCATATGGAGAAACAAATACCTGAGAAAGGAAACAAAAACTAGAATATATAAAACGTGTGTACGTCCAGTATTAACATACGCCATCGAAACTAGAACAGACACCAAAAGAACGAAACTGGCACTAAGAACTACTGAAATGAACATTCTAAAGCTGATTGTAGGGAATAACAAGAAAAGATCACATAAGGAATGTAAACATCAGAAAAGAATAAGATATCCAGGATATAGTAAAATGGGGACGAGTCAGAAGAAGAAATTAGGATGAACACATATCCAGAATGGATGCTGATAGAATTGTGAAAGCAGCACGTGACAATAGACCAAAAGGAATTAGACCACCTGGGAGACCCCCAAACAGATGGTGGGACAGCCGCGTGTCTGCCTCTCTGGAGGACCCAGCTCAATAAAACACAGGCCTAGGCCTAACGTAAGAAGAAGAAGAAGAAGAAGTTATTTAAATATGTCAAAATTTATGCCATAAAGGAAAGTTTTTATTGAACATGTTTTAGCTGAGCAAACGTGTCAAAAGCGGTTTGCACGTTTTGTGATGATTTTGATTTGGAAGACAAGGAACGACCTAGATAGCCAAAAAATTTTTGAAGATGAAGAATTGGAAGAATTATCTTAAATTAAACTCATCTCAAACACTTGACAAGTTGTCTACATCGTCAGAGGTTGATTTATCGACTGTAGGTAAACGTCTTAAAGCCTTAGAAGTGATACAAAAGGAAGAAAATTGGGTCCCATATGAATTCCAACCGGGGGACGTTTAAAGGCATTTTTTGACTTGTGAATTACTGCTTCAACTGCACGAAAAAAAAACTTTTTTACATCGAATTGTTATTGGTGATGAAAAGAGGATACATTATGATAATCCTAAACGTAGAAAATCATGGGTAAAGTCCAGACAACCATCATCATCAGGGACAAAATGTAATATTTATGAGTCTAAATTCTTCCTATCTATTTGGTGGAATCAACAGGGTATGGTTTATTATGAACTGTTAGAATAGATTACAACTGATTTACTTGAGTCGTTCATTAAAGGAAATATGGCAAGAATAGAGCGAAAGGCATGATAAGGTTATTCTGAAAACATATCTACAAACACTGAAATAGGAAGTCTTAACCCTTCGGATTACCACCTGTTCTGATTTATGGTTCATGGTTTGTCAGAGGAGAATTTCACTTCGTATAAAGATTCTTCTTTCGACGGGGTATCCATCTCCTGCCCGAAAAATAGGAAAAAGTAGTGGCTAGCGATGAGCAGTATTTTCATTAATCTAATTTTTTGTTTTTATTTAAAATAAATCGTTATTTGTCTCTTAATAAACGTTACGAATTAATTCCAACACTTAATATATATATTAATTTATTACTTTTCATATAAAAATTGAAATGTTTTTTCAAGAATAAGTTGAAAAGTTTTCAGTATATATTTAGTTAAAAAAATGTTTGTATCAAATAACTCGTTTATTAAAATGAGTTTGACTGGAAAAAAAACAATTGTTTCTATGTGTGGGTTCCAAACTTTTCAACCCACCCACGTAATTTCAAAACTGACAATTAATTTATTTAAATTTACTATAACTTATACTATATACTATAAAAAAAAATATTTATCAAACGTATCTAATATTTCTTGAATTGTTAGCAACAATACCTCAAAATAGATTTTATTCTGTTAACTTGTTTTCAATGCATATACTTATTCGTTTTGTTTTATTCAAAACGCTTGAAATTTTGGAAATTTTGCAACGTATATGAAAAATTTTTTAATCTATTATAAATAAAAAAAGAGGCAAAATATTCTCGCAACGAGTAACCATTTTTTATGCTGGTAAATATTCGTTATACGTTGTACGTGGAAATTTTATGGGTGAATAATACTTTCGATGAGATAGAAAAGAAAAAAGAAAGAAAGAAATAAGGAAAGAAAAAAGGAATAAAATATTAATACGTTCAACAGGAATTTTATCAAGGTGTCGTTGACGAAAGAGAGAGAGAGAGAGAGAGAGTGAGGAAAGGTTAGAAAGAGGAAAAAAAAAAGCAAAATAATAACAAAATGGTTCGTTAAATCCGACACGTTGTCGAGTTGTCCCTTTGGTAGAACGAACAAGTGTATTTCTAATTCAAGTTGATTATTAACACGAGTTTAAAACGTGCTTGCTGGGAATTTACGTAGCGATAAAGCACGTTTAATGGGTTAACGCG
The DNA here is from genome assembly GCA_023678845.1 of Mischocyttarus mexicanus. Lineage (NCBI taxonomy): Eukaryota > Metazoa > Arthropoda > Insecta > Hymenoptera > Vespidae > Mischocyttarus > Mischocyttarus mexicanus. The sequence goes on along the minus strand of JACGTP010000149.1, from coordinate 130,763 downwards.
TTGTTCCTGCTTTCCACGTTTGTACCATCCCTTCGACCCTGTCGCTATTTATCCTTCAACTTTTAACATAGAAACAGAGAGATTGTTCGGTCAAATGCACCTGCTGTCGTAGCTCTTGTTTCGATTTTTTCCTTTAAAGAGATTTATTAAAAGGATAAATAAACAAATTAAATTTAACTGACTATATTTATTTCCTTTATTGTACGTTTTAATATTTTTATGTAATAAAATTTTTGTTTTTTATATAAAGTGGGGTATTTTTAAGAGATTTATTAAAAAAATTAAATAAATAATAAATAAACGAATTAAATTCAAGTGGCTATATTTATTTTCTTTATTGCACGTTTTAATATTTTTATTTAATAAATTTTTGTTTGTTATATACAAGGAGGGAGGGTGTCTTTAAGAAATTTTATTAAAAAATTAAATAAATAATAAATAAACAAATTAAATTTAACTGACTGTATTTATTTCCTTTATTGCACGTTTTAATATTTTTATGTTGCAAATTTTTGTTTGTTATAAAAAGTAGGGTATTTTTAAGAGATTTATTAAAAAATTAAATAAACAATAAATAAACGAATTAAATTCAAGTGCTTAAAATTATTTTCTTTATTGCACATTTTCATATTTTTATGTTGCAAATTTGTGTTTTTTATATAAAGTGGGGTATTTTTAAGAAATTTATTAAATAAATAATAAATAAATGAATTAAATTCAAATGCCAATATTTATTTTCTTTATTGCACGTTTTAATATTTATATGTAGTAAATTTTTGTTTTTTATATACAAGGGGGGTATTTTTAAGAGATTTATTAAAAAAATTAAATAAACAATAAATAAACGAATTAAATTTAACTGCCTATATTTATTTTCTTTATAGCATGTTTTCATATTTTTATATACGAAATTTATGTTTGTTATCTGTGGGATGTTCTGTAATTGTCATTCTACATTAAAAACTAAAAGTCAAAACTAAAGAATAATATTTGTACATACGAGATTTTGTTTTACATAAGAAATAAGTTTTTCTTTTATCGAGTTAAACTTTTTTATTTTTAATAAGAATAAATGAAATTTATTAATTTAGAAAATAATTCAAATTAATTAATGAAAATTTAAAATTTTCTAAATTTAATCTGTCATAATCCTTATTCCTTATTATGTCCTTACCTCTTATCATTGTATTTTATTTTCTGTATTAATAGGACTAATCCCGTAAAATAAAATAAAAAACTAAAATAGAAAATAAATTAAAAATTTTCTATTATAAAAGAAAATAGGAATTGATTGACCAGATTCGACCGAATTTAAATATAAGAAAATAGTTTTTTTCTTAAAACTTAGCCAACCACACATTTTTCGCAAGTAACACATTTCAATATTTGAAATGATAGAACTCTGAAAATTATTTCAAGCGGTCAAATATTTATTTACCGGTAAGAATTTCGTTGAACGATTTTACATATTGTTAAATAAATATATTAAGACCTTGAATAAGTTCTCGCCGTTTTTTTATAACATAAAAGCTTTATTTAAAATATAAGGTTTAAAATATCAGGTTATGTAAGGTTCAAGATTAAGGTTTAAGGTTCAATATAATATAAGGTTCTAATTGTTCGTCTTGAAACTTTGTCGGTATGCCAAAACGTTCCTTATCCTCAAGTTCAAAATCATTATTTTTGAAGCGTCGAAAGCAGTCTTTGCATGTCGTATCCGACAGAGCATTGTCACCGTAAGTTTCAACAAGAATTCTGTGTGCTTCAGCTGCAGATTTCTTTTGGATAAAGAACTTTCCATTTAAGCGTTTCCAGGTAAGTCTTCACTGGTTTTGCAACATGTTGCCGAGCGTTGTCATGTAACAAAATCATTTTGTCGTGTCTCTGCTCGTATAGCGGCCGTTTTTCTTTTAAGGCTCGACTCAAACGCATCAATTAAAGTCGATAGCGATCTCTCGTAATAGTCTCATTCGATTTGAGCAGCTCATAATAAATTACAACCTGCAGATCCCACCAAATGCAGAGAAGAAGCTTCAAACCATGGATATTTAGTTTTGAGGACGATGTTGATGCATGGCCAGGCTTAACCCACGATTTTCTACGCTTTGGATTATCGTAATGAATCCACTTTTCATCGCCAGTGACGATACGGTGCAAAAATCCTTTTCTTTTCTGCCGTTGATGCAGTAGTTCACACATGAGAAAACGCCGTTCAACATCTCTCAGCTTCAATTCATACGGCACCCAATGTCCTTGCTTCTGTATCATTCCTAACGCTTTTAAACGTTTTGGAACTGTTGACGCATCTAGTTGTAATATTGTTCCAAACTCTGCTAACGTCTGACATGGGTCTTGATCAAGCAATTTCTCTAATTCTTGGTCTTGAAACTTTGTCGGTGCGCCAGAACGTTCTTTATCCTCAAGTTCAAAATCATTATTTTTGAAGCGTCGAAATTAGTCTTTGCATGTCGTATCTGACAGAGAATTGTCACCGTTCTGTGTACTTCGGCTGCAGATTTCTTTTGAATAAAGTAGCGTAATAAAATTTCCTGTAAAAACACTTTATTTGTTACAAAAATAGACGTTTTTGGAAGCAATAAACAAACACGTGGTTGACAATACAGTGAAATACCATAGACTGAAATTGAAGATTACATTCTTTGCCGATGCATTATGATTCGAAATTCTATGCATGGAGTACTGCTAATGCCATTTTTGAAGAAACGGTGAGAACTTATTCAAGGTCCTAATATTTAGCGGTGAAAATTTTGTTGAACGATTTCACATATTGTTAAATAAACATATTATTGTCTATTAATTATTGTAATTATAACAGAGAAAAAGAAACATGTTGCTAAAGTAAAAATGGGAAATTTCCCCAAACGGTTGGCTGAGTTTTAAATAAATGTTTTTTCCGTTGAATATTTTCATTAAATAACATTTCTCATCGGTTGTTGTACATTTTATTTAAACATTTTTATTTGCAGATATTTTTCTTATTTTTTCTTTCCAGTTTGGATAAATAAAATAGATAAATAAAATAAAACTGAATTAATTGTGCCACCATCTGGATTTTATAGATTGAATTGTTTGATTTTCAAGTATGTTATATATTCTTTAGAAAAAGGATTTTTGAATTATATCACTCCCGAGTTCAGTCACTCACGGAAAGATTGTATCTCTTTCTTGAAACCTGAGAAAAGAACTTTCGATCTCCTCTAAATCCCTTTCTCTTTCTTTTTATCTATTTCTTGTTATCTTTCTCTCTTTCTTTTCAATGCGGATAAGTATTTGAAACTTTTTCACGCCTTATATCGATATTTCATTGAAATCGATATCAAATTTATTGATAAAAACTTTCTACTGACAGGATCATAAAATTTGATATTTTTCTTTCGATAATAACCAGAAAAGATAAATTTATTACAAGGAAGTTTCAATTAATATAAATTTATAATAATAAAATTATATATTATGGTAATTGTAAAAATAAATTTATAACAATGTTTACAAAGAATATAAAACGTTTCGAATGAATTATTTATAATTAATTTTTGTTCTCAAATGAAAATATCAATAATTATTGATATTAATTATTAAAAATATTTCTTAAGAGAGTAAAAAATGTATAAATATTTTAAGTATAATATTATATTAGTTGTAGTAAAAAAATCCATTATTTTTACGTTTATCTAAACCTAAAACTGATGGACCACTTTTTACAATAACTAATATATGTTTTTATTAGACTCCCTTTTAGGGTGTGCTCGATTAAAGGTCGGGGTGAATAATAGTTGACACGACGTAGTACAAATATGGATTATATATTTTAACAAAATACAAGAAAATACAAAAAAATACTAACTCCACTGCGATATACTTACAAGGAGAACCTACGCAATGCATGTCAAGATTTCGACTATAATTGGTCCCAACTTTTTGATCTTGACTAGTACAATATTATGCCAAATTTTTAACCGCCAACTCTCAATTATTAAAAAAAATGTCCCTTTAAATTTTAAATAAATAGTTGAAAACATTTAAATATATATACCCGTGTATTGTTTAAATTAACATAAGTCTTTGGTAGCCAAGCTGGTAAGGGCGTAGACTCCTAACCGTGGTTTTGTGTGTTCGATACTCGTCACTCCCAAATTTATTTTCTTTTTTATTTAATTTTTTTATTTTTTCAAGAATTTTATTCTTCCTTTAATTTTTTTTCTATATTTTTACAGTATGTAATATTTTTTTTATAAAAGATATAATGAAAAATAATTTTATTGATGCATTTATTTTATATTTATTTCATATATTTTACTTTTTTGGTAAAATGTGCCCCGTCACTCTGGTCCGGTGTCAGTCTTTATAGCTTGTATATAGTGGAAGGGGAAGAACTCTCTTTATCCTACAGGGCATTTCTTATTAAATCACAGATTCCTTATTGGTCATCAATAGGTGACTTTCTTTTAACTGTACGTAACGCTTTAGAGTAGGAGTACATCCCATGATTCTCGGAGTTTTCCCGTCCATATCTGCACGTGTAAACAAATAAAAAGGGGACAAACACCAGACCTTTCCTCTTGAGAAGACCTAATCTTTTACAATTAGATTATTTCTATCGCCTGTAAACTGAGATCAAATAAATATTATATATTTATTTTAGATTGTCAATGCCTTTTGAAATCTTTATTTACATAGGATTATTATACGAATAGTTTTCTCATGCGGTGGGTTGCACGATTCAGCGTAATGTAACAAGAGGTTTTAGAGGTTTATTTCTTTTTAAAAACATTTATAACATCCTCCCATCTCTCCGCATTAATAAACAATTAACAACAAACTAAAAACATATAAATATTGTATATTAAGTAATAATTAAACCAATTAATGTACAGTGGAATCTGTTTTAATGACAAATACGTCATACTAACAATAAGTATTTACTTCGAGCCAATAAAAGAACTTCGTTTTCTGCTTGGCTCCAATCGAGTGTTTTATTTAATTTCTAATCATTAATTTTCACCTCCTCAGCTAATTATTATCTAATTGCGAGTGGACTCCATATTGAAGAAATTTTTGCCCCATACAACATGCACTAACCTAATAGTTAATTATGTTCAGGAAGATAAAAAGAGTTATTAGTCATAGTAATATTCTTACTACTTTATCTCAAGTTAGCTTAACGATAGTCCAATATGATTTAAACACAGCTTTTAACTGATATTATCACGATATATTCTCTTTAGTTACTTCATTCTTAAGTTCATTTTTTCACTTTAACGAATACTCTACTTAAACGATTCACTGATTTTACTGATTTTTCTGATTACAGTATGCAAACTTATAAACAATTGAATACAGACTTATTTCTTCAAAACAGGATACAGATTTAATAACTAACACTGGACTATAGACTTATATATTCTAATACATGATTACGGACTTATATATATTCTAAAACAGAAATACTGGATTTGACAGAAGAATTAGAAGTGTCCGGTATCGCTTCTTGACCTTACTTTTATAACTTTTTCTGTCCTCTGTTCCAAGTCCAGTTACTTCCCTACAAAACGAATCAGCTCTTAGAGAATGTACTTCATCTTCCTAATTAGTTAATTTTATTAGCGCGTTGCTCATTGTTTTGCGGTAAGGTCCAGACCACATTAAATTCTAAGAAATTCGAGTGTTTGCATATGTTGATGAGATAACCTATTCATCAGAGCAAAAAACAAAAAAAGGCAATAAAAATTTGTCATTATCATTTTCGTTTTTCTCATCCAAGAATTAGTAGAAATTGATTTATTTAGTAAAGAAAACATACAAAAAATATTTTGTTGTTGTGCAGTGTTATTTATACATTTTACTATTAACACATTCTGTACCAAACCGTTTTTGCCGGACATGATCTTCACGTCAACATTTGTTTTCATCCTAGTAAATTAATATTGCTTCGTGTACCATTTATTGTACACATTGCCTGTAGATCAAGTTTATCGTGTACCATTTGTGCACAGAACGTGTTAAATTCCCTAAAAAGAAAACAAACTTTAAAATAATAAATTGCAATAATTAATTTGAATAAAATGCCATTTATAAAAACGTTCAATGAAAAAACAACAATTAATAGATCCGATATACTTCTTAATAAACAAAAATAATAATAATAATAATAGTAAAAATAATAATAATAATAATAATAATTTATAAAATAAAATAAATTTATACGTAAAGAAGAAATAGAAATGATATTTACATGAAAAATAAATAAATCTAAAGAATTTTTATGTGAATAATTATTATTATAATTTAATTATTTATTATTTATTAGAAAAAAATTCTTTCGATGAAGTATCCTTATAAAAGTTTTCAAAAGTCACAAGATTAATGATCGAATTAGATTCGTTTTAAATGTTAAACCTTTGAGAATAATCTTCAAATAGTCTTTTCGCAATCGACTCTTCCACTTAAAATTCACTTTTATGTTATTCGAATGGTTGGTAAATGACGATTCTTTATCGTTTCTACTCTTTCTAGTTGATAGAAAAAGAAAAAGAAAAAAGAAAGAGAAAGAGAAAGAGAGAAAGAGAGAGAGAGAGAGAGAGAGAAGTATTATGTAAAACACTGTCAAGGAGACGGGAAAATAATTGTCGCGTCAAAGCTATAAGCTCTCTTTGAGCTTTAAAGCTTTTTCTCCTTTTCCGAGATTTTCCTTCTCTTTCTCTATTTTTTGCTTTTTTTTTATCAATCCATCTATTTCTCTCTCTCTCTCTCTCTCTCTCTGTTTCTCTCTTTGACGTGTTACAGTGCTCCAAGTGACGAGATGATAATTAAACGCAGACAAATTTGTCTTCAGAACATACATATTCAAAAAACTGAACGAGTATGATAAAAATACTACGCAAAAAAAAATAAATAAATAAAAATAAAAAGAAAGGAAAAAAAATAGAATTGTTTTCCAGATTCTCTCGTTGATATGCATACGTGAACCAGATCGTTGACTATTATTTTTCATCGACGACCTTGAATAAATTCATCCCCTGATTTACTCGCTGCGACATTGAAATGGTGAAAAAAATATGAGAATAAATGAGAATGAAAAAGAATGGAATGGAATGAAAGAGAAATGAGATACTGATTAGTTCAACGATTCGTATAATTGAATTGTTTTTTTCTAATGAAAAGAAAAAAAGAAAATAAACCGTGTTTTTTTATTTTTATTTATAATATGTACAAATAATATAAAAGTTCAAGATTTATCGTACACGAAAAAATAGACACTAAATTTAAAATTCCGGTAAATATACAAACAAAATTTCAGTATTGTAAAAATAATATTTTTGTTAAAAATTAGTTATTTTTTTATATTTATTTTACAAATACAGGTAAACCTCCTCTAACACGGTAGATCTAACACAGTAGGTATAGGTTCCTAGAAAATTCTGTGTTGTGTGAAACCGTGTTGTATGAGACCCAAAGCCAGTACAAAAAGGGGGTTTACAGTGTATCTTTAAGGGATACACCTAGTGTGAAATTTAAAAATAAAAACAATTTTTTTCATTTCATATTTCGATAGTTTATACCTTTAAAAATAACATACTAAAATTTCAAATGCATATCTCAAATAGTTTTTGAGTTATAATCATCTGAAGAGCAGCCGGTCATCGAAAATGAAATCAGCAAGTTAAACTTTAAAAGTGTTTTTCTCGAAACTACATTTATTAAATTTGCTGCAACCGTAACTCGAAGACAAATCATCCGAACACTTTGATTTTTTTTCTGCTTATTTTGTATATGTTTCTTTGTACAATGACCCTCCAATTTTTTGATCAAATAAAAAATGTCATTTTGGTAGACCGGAAATCATCAAATTTTCGTACGAAATTTGAAACTTGTTTTAAAAACTTCGCCAATTTGTTAAATTTCAATCGTTTTCTTTCGAAGAACAATTCACATACGGGCAATACCTTCTAGTTTAATAAACTTTTTGGTTTTTTTGATTTCAATTACTGTGAAGGTTGCTAACACTCATCAGCAGTAGATGACCTTTTTTTTTTAGTGACTTGAGAGATAGCGAATAACTCACTGAAAATTAAACATTTTCATTTGAAAATTTCACTGTATATTTATTATTTATGTATAAATGTATCCAACAAATTTTAAAATATTTCATGCAGCAGTTTTCTTTAAAACAAAATTCCCAAGAATTATATTTTTTGTAGGCGGTCACACTACATGTGCCCCTTAAGACGGCATGCTTCGCCGCGGCTGTTAAAAAACAGTGCTGTTCAAAGGTTTCTACAATTTTCTTATCGTGTTAGAGCGGAACCGTGTTATAAGATACCGTTTTGTAGGAGGGTTCCCGCAATTTACGAATCGTGTTGGAGTAAAACCGTGTTATAAGATGCCGTGTAATAAGAGAGCTACCTGTATATAAAATTCAAATAATTATTTATAAGTTTTTATTGTATAATATTTTTTAAAACAGTTGACAAAATACTGTTGTCATGTGAGAGGTTACTTACGACTGATAAAGGTTAATATTAGAATTTTCGATCAATTTAGGTTGTCAAGTATGAAATGGAGCAAAAAATGCACATAATTGAATTGAAATTTGCTTCATTTCATACTTGACAACCTAATAATTATTTTGCATTTCACATTATCGTATAAATATTTATAATAGGACAGGATGATTTTTAGCGTGATAGTTAATAGGGTAATAATTAATTATGAAGATAATTTTAATTTGTTAATAGAAGATTGTAAATTAAAAGTTCTACTCGTGATGATCGACCTAAATAAAAAATTAATTATTATATTATTAATATTCGTATAAATTAATATCTATTAACCCTTCCCTTACAGGCGCCGGCTATAATCGGCAACCGCGTAACGACCTGTGTGTACGGGTGCCGATTATAGTCGGTGTTCTCGCGATGATCTGTGTACCGGGTGTTGCCTAAAACACTCAAATGAATACTCATTTTCATATTTTCCATATAATACGATGAAACAGTTGTTATGTAGAAAATTACCGACATGCAAAGTGCGCATTTCGCGGCGCTGTGCCCCGTTCAGTGGCGTCACTCCAGCGGAGTGGACTGCCGTAAGGAAATGGTTAATTTGACAATTATTAGGTGTACAAATAAGTTATCGCCGTTCAACAAAGTATGGCTTTATCATTAAATTATGGTTAAAATGGTCTGATGTAAAACGTCATATCGTAGGGTTTGACATCTCTCGACAACATAATCTTGATATATTAGTGATTTTGTATTGGTATCGGATATTTTTTTTCCTTCGAAAATGTCGAGTTTTAGGCCGAATAAGCACCATTTGCGGGAACTTTCGATTTACTTTTTGAATTAGAAGAAATTTGCAGCTGATGCGCATCGATTGCTCGTAGAAGCATATGATGAGGCTTTCTTAGGTGAGAGAAGATGTCATGAATGGTTTTTAAAGTTCAAGAACGGTGACTTTGACGTCAAAGACAAAGTACGTAACGGAAGGCCGAATGTGTACGAATTCGCGGAATTGGAAGCATTATTGGTTAAAGATTCATGTCAAACGCAAGAAAAACTTGCACTTATATTAGGAGTAACTCAGCAAGCAATTTTACATCATTTAAAATCATCAAATGCTTAATTTTTTAATAAGAACGGCGGAAATTTATTTGTACACCTAATATATGAATAAAACATTGCTTTTTGTTATAATATTTTTATAATTTATTTAAGCGCGCTCACGGCAACAACGAAAAAATAGAAATTGATTTGAAATTTCCTAATTTACAATATTTTCTGTTATCTTATCAGTTTATTCACTCGATAAAACAATTTTCTGATAATTATAATTTAAATTATTTTGTGAGATAAAAAAAAGATTGCAAATAATTTCTTCATTCTAATGGGTTTGGTTCTACTGGTGTCGAAAAGAATATTGACATTGTTAAAAGTTTCATTGTCGTTTAAAAAAAGAGGTTAATGGAGTGCATTGAGTTTTTACACCTTTTAGACAATTTTCTTCGTCTTACGTTGAATTTTCTATTATCAGATTTTTTTTCTTCTCTTTATCCTTATTGTTTCATGAAAACAATCTTTTTCCTCAAGGAATTTTTCTCTTCGTTCTTTCCTTTCTTTTATCAGAGGATTGAAGAACAAACTCTATAGTGAAAGAGACAGAAAGAGAAAGAAAAAGAGAGAAAGAGAAAAGGAGAGAGAGAGAGAGAGAGAGAGAGAGAGAGAGAGAGAGAGAGAGAGGAAGAGAAAGAGAGAGAAGGAGAAATAAAATCCTTGAATTCTTTTTTCATTGTGTTAAGAAATCGATATGTAAGTATATATATATATATCGAAACGTACAAAGAATCTTCGAATTTCATTCTGAAGGTTTTTCAATGGAAAACAATAATGAATCAGTTCCTTTGCTCAATATGAGAAAAAACGGAAACAATATAATGCAAAGAAAATTCAATTTATAAACTTTGAACAGGATTTGAAACTATATATATACAAGCATATTTATTCATAACTATTAATCCAATTGTGATGAAATTTTGGTAAGTTGTATTTTATGTGATAACTTAAAGTTTCGTATAAGAATAATTACTTTACAACGATACTTTCAAGTTTTTTCAATAATTATTGATAAAACAGAGAAGAGAGTAGGTGCAGGAGAGAGTGAGTGAATACGTGCGTCTGATATTAATTAAGGAACTATGAATGCTTGGATGTGTGCGTGTGTTTAAGCAGCAAGTCAAGATGCGTTTGCATATTTAAAAAAAAATATAAATACTCGAGTGTTTAAAAAATAAATAAAAGAAGAGAGTGGTCACTTACCGATACGTAGTTGATTATGCATCATTATGAAATAAATCTGACACGAGATCATATTTTAAACCCTTTTTCAGTTCTATGGATACAGTTAAAGTTATTCGCGTGAAATATAGACGCATACATACAGTGGTAGGTTAAAAAATTCTACAACGTTACGATTACCAACTAGATTTTATAATACCAAACCTAGCACGCGCGGTCAAATGTTGAAAAAGTTCAAAATTATGGTCAGCTTACATTCCAGGTACTTTGGCCTAATATTCAATGCTATATATGCATATCCATAACTGCAGGTATCCATATATGCACTAGACACATTCGTTTACATATGCAAATCACTTGCATAGGAAGAATACACGCACACGTATACGCGACGCGAAATAAATTATATACTTTAAATAATATCCTTGTTACACCTTCCGACGCTCGAAGAAGACTAACGATTATTATGAAAAACAGTTACGAATACAATCGACAGGTACCGAACATACACGAAGGTCAATAACAAATCTAACGACGAAATTCATAATAGAATAGAAATGACAACATTCGGTTGTCGAAAACGGCCGAGGAGTGACGGAGAATAGCGAACGTAAACAAAACATTGAACGCTCAACTAAGCCGGTAATTAAGGAATGTTTTTCTATGTGTATTTGATAAATAACGAATTTTTTGAAATTCACCGAGAGATATAAACATAACCGACGCTTATCTCATTTGACTTGGACCTACAGACGGGCGAAAGTGTACTTTGCCTATCTTTCTCTCAATAAATTCAGTACGTACGGATTATTACTAATTAAATACGTTTGTATACCAGTGACTTACTTTTGAACAGCTGTTTTCTATTTCTAATGATTGATTATTATTTTTATTTCTTTATATTTAGATAATTGATAAGTATATGTACGTATTCGTGGATTATATTCGATTAAAAATTATTACAAAAATATTGTTTGATGTATCTAAAATTTTTGATAAGACTAATTACATTATATATATGCACGAGATAAATATATATTAAAAATTACTAAATATATCCTATTTATTTTTTTTCAATTTTACTAGCATATTCTATAAGATTTATGAAACATTAGATGATTTAATTAAAGACGTTCGATGATTTTCTAATTAGTTGCATTTTCATTCTGTATGTGTATAATAATTTTATCCTTCAGATGCTTCATTAATTATTAGTTAAACAGAAAAAAGAATAGGTGTCTGATATGAAACAAGGAACTATATTTTTAATAGAATAAAATGTATTTATGTTTAAAAAGTCGAGACGCGTTTGTATATTGGAAAGGAAAAAAAAAATACTCGATTGTTTGAAAAATAAATCAAAAGAATAGAGCGGTAACTAGCCGAGATGTACTTGATTATCCATCATTGTGAAATAAATCCGACACTTGATCATATTTTAAAATCCTTTCTCAGTTCTACGGATGCAACAAAAGTTATTCGTGTGAATTATGAACGTGTATCATACATCGTCCGGTTTAAAAATTCTATAACGATACAATTACCTATTAGATTTTTTAATACCAAAACTAGCACGCACGGTCAAATATTAAAAATGTTCAAAATTATGGTCAGCTTATATTAGATGTACATTGGCCTAATACCCAATGCTGTATATTTATATCCATAACTGCAGGTTTCTATATATGCATTACACACACTCGCTCATATATGCATACCACTTGCATAGGAAGAATACACGCACACACGAATACGCGACGCGAAATAAATTGTATACTTTATCTAATACGTAGTTTTATCTTCCGATGCTCGAAGAAGACTAACGATTATTATGACAAATAGATACGAATACAATCGGTAGGTATCGAACATACGCGAAGGTTAATAACAAATTTAACAACGCAATTCTTCATAGAATAGAAATGATAACAGGAGCAAGAGAAAGGTGAATAAAAATAAAACAGTCAACGCTTACCTAAGCCGATTGTTAACGAATGTTTCTCTATGCCAAATTTTCTACAATTCATCGAGAGGATATAAACATAATCGATGCTTACTCCATTAACTTTTACCTACACCTTCACCTACTATTTCTCTTTCAATACATTGAATACGTATGGATTATTTCTACGTTTGAAAATTCTACCGATGACTTACTTTTCTTACCAGTGACCTACTTTTGAACAAATGTTTTCTATTCCTGATGATAGATTTTTATTTATTTCTTAATATTTAGATGATTAATAAGTAGAGTTATGTATATATCGATTATATTCGATTAAAACTATTAACAAAATAATTATTTGGTGTATCTGAAATTTGTGATAAGCCTACTTACAATACATATACATATTTAAAATTACAGAATATCTTATTTCCTTCTTTAAAATTTTACTAGCATATTATAAAAAATCTATGAAATTTAATTAAAATATTTAAAGGTCCTGTATCTTTGAACATTCAAAATTTTTCTAAAAATATTTCTTTCTATAAACTTGTAAAAAAATAAATGGTTCAAAATAAAATTTTCCCAATTATCATAAATATTTTTTTAATAAAATTAAAATTTATTAAAAAAAAACACTACTACAGTTCTTAAGAAAAATAATTATTGCAGTTAAAGAGAAGATAACGAGGAAGATTAAGTAAAATATTTTACACTTTTTCTTCTCTCTTTCCTTATTTACTTTTAATTTGTATATTCATGTCATATGAATTATTATAAATGAGTGGTTGAAAAAGAAAAAAAGGTTAACAATAAAACTTTGCAGAAATATATATTGAAATGATAGAAATGATTGTAAAGAGTAAAAATAAATGATAACAAATAATTGCACGAAAATAACAATGACAACTATAAAATAGGTACAGAGATGACCTCCTTAATAGTGTAGGATGCAATAGTTTTTGTGTGTGTGTGTGTTGAGAGGGTAAAGGTTATGCAGGCGTGCAAGTCTTGTGTGCGTGAAGCTGTTGCGTATGTGTGTGTATATGAATTTGTATGTGTATGAGTGTGTATGCGTACGAGTGTGCATGTGTATAAGTATGTATGCATGTGATGATGCATGTGTGTGAGGTGTGCAAGTGTGATCGGATCGTGACGACGAGATGTTTATGCGAAAACAAAAGTAAAGAGTTGAATTAGGATGTAAGACGAGCAAGGAATTGGTTGACGACGTTTGACGTGAAAAGATGTGTGTATAAGACGTATGACGAAAAGAATAATTAAAGACGTATAATAATTAAGAGTTAATCGAAGACGTGTAACGAGTAAAGACGTGAAAGCTGTAAAAGTTTACGCGACGAGTGCGAGTGAATATTTGTGTTATTATATTTCATATCTTAATCATTGTGTTATTGTTATTAGTTTGTGTATCTTTGTTTGTTCCTTTCACTCGTTACCTTCGCTAACCCGAAAAAACCGGGATTGTTATTATAAATAAAAGACCTTCCATTCATAATATCTTACAATAATATTGAGATAAATGTTACAAAGTGTTTTTAAGAGAATTCATTCCAACCCATAAAAGCGAGAATGGGTAAGGGGTGTTGGGTAAGAGTACAAAAGACACACAATTATTATGAACGAACGTACTTTATGGGAATGATTAAATATATTAATGAAGGTGATAGAAAGAACAATGTTAAATTTATAACTCTTTCTTTCTCTTTAACCTCATTCTCTCCCTCTACCCATCCCATTTCCTCTTACCCTCTTCTCCCACCTCACTTTGTCTCATTTTCTCTACGATCTTCTCAGTTTCTTTTCTTCGTTAACGTTAAAAGCATCGCTGAGATCAGCACAAGCCAACTAACATTGGATTTTATCTCATCAGAGACATTTTAATCTTTGATCCGTGTATAACAGTTTCAGTATTATAAAACCATAGATAAGAAGGTATCTTTTTTATGGCTAACTTTCTTCGTTAGAGATGATTTAAAGTTACAATTAATCTCAACATTACTCATCATCCTCTTCCTTCATTTTTTTCTCTACATTTTTCTTCTTCTTTTTTTTTTTTAACTATTTTTTTACATTTACTTTCTCTCTCTCTCTCTCTCTCTCTCTCTCTGTCTTTCTGTCTCTTATTTTGAATTACTGTCATTACCGTCAAAGCTTTTTAGTCTCAAGAGAACGTAAATGTTCTTTTAAAACTTAAAATGAAAAAAAAAAAATTAACAGACCGACACAACCAAATACTCACAGAGAAGTATACGCGTGTGGATAAAATCTTCTCTGATATATTTTTTTTTCTTTTTTAAGGGAAATATTTTAACGTTATACGTTTTATTTTTACTATTTGGGGAATAAATTGAAAAATGAAAAACAATAAAAAAGTATGAGATATCCAATCGAATCCAACATACGTTTAATCGTCATTTTAAAACATTACAAATATTTGATTAAATGTTTCGTCTCGATAAAATAAAATAAAATAAAATAAAATATGAGGACTGCCGATAGAAATAAAAACTTAAAACTGTATTTTTAATTTTTAAACTTATTGTCCCAGTAAATACATTTACGTAAAAATGATATCAATTTGACGTCATGAAAAATAATCTTGAACGTAAGAAATTGGTTCTGAAACTAGTCATTTTTAGGTCCCTATTTCGCACTTTTTGACGAATAATTTTTACGTAAATATGAATTATATATGACGTCCATTTGATATCCACTTGACATAAATATGACGTAAATTCGACGTTATTTAATTGATAAAAAAAAATAGAAATGAAAATTGATTTTACCGTTGTGCTGCCACTGGGTTTACACGGGTATCCCACTAATAACTCCATATGGCGATTTACATGGCTAATGGTTCCCGCCGGGTAGCGACAAAAGGGTTAATATTTTTTTTTATATTTTATGGTTGTTTTTTGAGAGCAGGGTCACCCCCATCCAAGTACTAATCGTCCTCAGTGCTGTTTGACCTTAAATGTTAACCATGCCGTGGTGATTCATCTTTTACAATTCCAACTTTAGGTAATATATGTTTTAGGTTGTCCCCTAAGTTTCTTCCCTTTTTTTTGATGCGAAATGAATACACGATATTTTTTGTTTAAGGTGAATTTATTATGTTATATATGAACTATTCTGTTCTATAACCTTCTTTCATCTCCCAGGAATCTTCATTATGCCCTCTTTCCAAAATCGTTCAAACCTATTTGCAAAATATTCATTTTGGTGCGTTTTTATTTCGCTTATGGATAGGAAAGATTTAGCACGGAGAGAATTTTTTAACGAAAGGAACAAGTAATAATCGGATAGAGCAAGGTCTGGGGAGTATGGAGGATGAGGTAGAACATCCCAATCAAACTGTAATAATTTTTGCCTTACGGCCAACGCAACATGCGGTCTTGCGTTGTCGTGATGGAAAACGACGCCCCGTCGATTCGCCAATTCTGGCCGTTTTTCTGCTATGACGGCTTTTAATTGATCCTGTTGATTGCAATATTTGTCAGCGTTGATGGTATCACCTTGAGGAAGGAGTTCGTAGTACACTACACCTTTCTAGTCCCACCAAATGCACATAAGAACCTTCTTCGTGTGAAGTCCAGGCTACGCAACAGTTGAAGGTCTATTTTCCTTAGAACAAGTGCGTTTTCGATGCACATTTTGGTATAAAATCCAAGTCTCGTCTCCAGTGACAAGCCTCTTTAAGAAAGGATCCCTTTCATGTCGCTGGAGAAGCAAATCGCACGTAGAGACGCGGTTCATAAGGCCGGTCTCCGTCAGTAGGTGTGGAACCCAAACTTCATATCGATTCGTATATCCTATCTTGATTAAATGCTTATGTATCGTTGTTTTGGGAATATTAGTAGCATCCACTATCTCGCGCACACTAAATTGCGGAATTTCAGTGAGCACAGTCTTGATAATGTCCGTATCTATCGTTTCTGAGCGGCCGCTGCGGTCTTTATCTTTCAACTAAAAATTGCCAGCTCTAGATTTTTCAAACCAATTGCGGACGGTTCTAGTAGTCGTAGTACTAGTCCCGTAAACGGTGTAAATCTCGTCTTAAGTGTCTTTTGCACTATTGCCTTTTTTAAAACAATTAAGCATAACATGCCGCAAATGCTTCTTTTGGGTCTCCATATTGAACGATGCAGACAAAATTGTAAAAGAGGCTTTGTCACCAACAAAACGTACTTTAAAAGAGCTCTGGGACGACTGAAACCGATGCCATAAACGGCTAAGAGATAAGCTTGCATGTTTATATAAACACAGCAATTTAAAGTCACTCATAGCACGGCGCGGAAGAAACTTAGGGGACAACCTAATAAATATATGTATAAATATTACATATTAACTAAAATAGTCATCACTTCATTATTATAGCAGTTATACATAAAAGTATTATTTACACCTGATGTTAACTTCTTCAGACCCAAATTATTTTAAAATAATAGTAGTAATAGTAAAAGTAAAAAAGAAAGAGAGAAAAAGAAAGTAGAGAGTAGAGAGTAGAGAATAATATTAAAAGTATTATGCACATTACAATTTGCACAGGGTCCGTAGAGGTTATGTCATATTTAACATAACATACAACAAATGATTTTGAACCTATAAAATCGTTATGACATAAATAATATGTAAAAATTATGACGTCGAAATGACATCAAAACGTGATTTAAATTTTAAATCAGATTTAAGTCATAATTTTTACAGCAAGATTATACCTCAAATTTTCATCATGTCCTTCGAAAAAATTTGTTGTTGTCTCTGGGACGTAATATTAAAAATTAAAATTAAAATCCAACGCATTGTATTGTAGAAAGTTCTGCAATACTTCACACATTCTCACATTTTTTCAGATTACACACGCAAGGGGCCTTTGACCAAAGGCCGGCACACCTTCTTTTGTATAAATCATTCAATTTTCAAATAACACACACATACAATCGGGAAAATATAATGTGTTGGTGTGTATATGTGTATGTGCGCGCGCATTAGCATGTTGCTGACGCGAACCCATAAGATTTTCCTCTATCATAAATCGTGTAACGCAGTTAAAGAAGTTTTCACTTCAATAAAAAAATAAAAAAGATACATAATCGAATAATTAGGATTATTTATGTGTGTTTCAATTATATTTGCAGGATCACAGGGGTACACAATTGTATCTTGGAATTAATCACTGTGGCATCCTGACGTTTCAAGGATCACGAAAAACACACCACTTCCGTTGGTCGGAGGTACAGAAAATCAACTTCGAGGGAAAGATGTTTATTGTTCATCTGACCATAAACGAGGTAAGATTCCCTATATGTATTTGCCAATCAAGAAAAGAAAAATTTTCAACTACTCTTTCAAGTACATTTGTGCTAATTAATTATGATAATGGACTACAAGAAAAAATAATGATAACAACGATTGATTTTATTTATTCTCATAAACGCAATATTGGTAACCGTAAAATAAATCAAAAAATTAATTTCTTGATTTATTTTATATAAAAATGATTTTTATTCTAAAATATAATATAATAATTAATATAAATAATATCAAAGATGTAAAATAAATCATGAAATTAATTTTTGGTTACTTCTCAATTATTAATTAATTAAAAAGAAAATTAATTTTCTTGATTTATTTTATATTAAAATCATTTTTATTATAAACTATGATTAATATAAATTATATTAAAAAATAGAATTTTTTAAATTCTAAAATAAATCGTTAATAAAATTTTGCGTTGTTTTTAATTTACTGTCGTTGTTGGTCGGTGCATATGTTGAACGATACACGTTAATAGAATTGTTTTCGATATCCTGAGAATTCGATTGGTTAATACGCTTCCTATTACGTTTGATCGATAATAATAAATCATAGAAAACGATGATCATTCGTTATAACGATGAGAGGAGCATAGTTGGGTTCAGAAGTGTCTCGAAGCTATCAATCTCAATTTTAGATCAATTTCCTCTTATGCATATGTATGTATTTAGATATCTATGTATATACATACATAAATATGTATGTAAGTATATACGTTAAGCATTACACTATACAGTGTTTTTTTTTCTCGAAATGAAGCTTTGCAATAACTCAATACCACTTATATTGTTACAGATAATCAAATTAATAATTTTTTTTTTATCAAGAGATGAGAGAATACAAAATAATTTTCGTGATGTAATCATAATTATTAATTAATTAAAAAGGAAAATTAATATTTTGACTCTTATTTTATATTAAAATATAATATAATAAAATATAAAAAAAAGAAAATTTTAATATAATTTTATAATTAATTTTAACAATATTTTATATTAGGTGTTGGAATTAATTCGTAGCGTTTGATGAGAGATGACGTGGTTATTACAGTATTTTGTTTTTACCTCCAGAAACGAATTTATCGTAAATCAGCTGTTATTAGGTGTTTTTTTTACAACACATCTTATTTTTCAAAACGGCCGGAATGGAGCAAAAGGCACGATAAAGTTATTTTACTGCACGACAATGCTCGACCTCACGTGGCGAAACCAGTGAAAACATACCTGGAAACATTGAAATGGGAAGTCTTAACCCATCCGCCGTATTCTCCGGATATTGCCCCTTCGGATTACCACCTGTTTCGATCAATGGCTCATGGTTTATCAGGGGAAAAATTAACATCTTATGAGGATTGCCAAATTGGCATTTTTTTCGACGGGGTATTCGACAGTTACCTGAAAAATGGGAAAAAGTAGTGGGCAAGCGATGAGCAGTATTTTCAATAATGTAATTTTTTACTTTCATTTCAAATAAATCGTTATTTTGTAAAAAAAACGCTACGAATTAATTCCAACACCTAATAATTATAATAATTTCATATTTTAATATAATTTTAATATATTTTATATTAAAATATAATATAATAATTAATATAAATAATATTAAAAAATATAACTTATTTGTTTTTTTTTAAATAAGTTTTTAGTAAAATGTTTTCTCATATTCTTCGAGAATATAGCTCAAAAGAATAAACAGTTCCATTAAAATAATCAATGATTGACCTTTTAGAATCTCGTTAAAAAGAATAACTTAGAAAGAAAATATTATTTTAACCGTTAGTATTCCTTCTTTTGTGCAATACTGCATCATCTATTTTCCTTCGAAATGTTTTTAATACGATTGTAAACAATTGAGATATTTGAGTGTTCCTATTTATATGGTTTCTCTTGTGTATACAGAAAGTCCTATTACTTGTGGTAACTGTATAATAATACTGTATAATCCAACTGTATTGTAATATCCCGTAACAGATAAAAATTAATATAAAAATATTCTAAAAATAAATATCAACATATTTATCAATCTACATTTATTTACATCATTTTACAATGGTATTTTACAATGGTATAAATATTTATATAATATTTACAATATATAAAATGTATTAATATTAGATGAAGTAAAAAGTTCTGAGCGTTGTTCTTTTTATTTCGACAATGAAATTAACAAAGTTAGAATTTTCGGATTTAGATCAAATATGCGTCATTTTGTTCGATAACTTTTGTCCAGTTAGCGACGTTATCCTGCTGCTATCGCGAGTTATTATCAAATCACTTAAGTAAAGTAGAACTATGTACGGTAGCTCCTAGGAAGGGTGGTGACCCGCTAACTTTCTCGGAGAGGCCAGCAACATACCAAGGGTAAAACCTTAAAATTTGCTCACAGACCCAACAAAATTAGCCTCGGATAAAAGCTGGTCGGATCGCAATGGCTCGCTCACAATATCTAAAGGAGTCACGTCGTGGCAAGTTAGTAATACCAGCGCAATGACGATATAAGAAGAGAATGCAACGTTCAAAGACATAATGCGATGGACCCATTAAAGAAGAAGAGATTGGCGAGTTCACGTTGTGAAAATAAAGAACAACTGATTACCAAAGATAGCACAATTACTGAAGCCAAACACGGGCAGGCTACTGGGAAAATCATCAAAAACGATGGTATGAGAGTTGGACCTTCTCATCGCAGGAGGTGTAGTTAAAAGTTGGAGAAAGAACAGGACAGTGTCCTAAACTAAGAAGAAGAAGAAGAACTTTTGTCCATTTAAAAGGCAATTTCAAAATTCAGCGAATGAAGAAGCCCTCGTCCCTATTGGTAAAAAACTTGACAAGCTCATTTTCGCAAGCCTCTCTTGAGGCCAGCTTTATTACCATCAAGAAAATTTTGCAAATGCTTAAAAAGGTGATAATCGCTTGGTGCCAGGTCAGAGCTATACAGCAAGTGTGGTATAACCTCCCATCCAAGTTCTCGGAGTTTCTGACGCGTCGTTAAAGATGTCTAAGGCCTGGCGTTGTTTTGATGGAACACAACACCCTTTCTATTGGCCAATTCTAGACGCTTCTCATCGATCACCTGCTTCAATCTGGTCAGTTGTTGACAGTATAGGTCCGAATTGAGTGATTGGCCCGATGGGAGCAGCTCATAGTGGAGGATTCCCTTCCAATCCCACCAAACACACAGTAAAACCTTCTTAGTCGTTAATCCGAGCTTGGCAATCGTTTGGGCCGGCTCACCGCGCTTGGACCACGATCTTTTTCGCCCGTTGTTCTCGTACGTGACCCATTTTTCATCGCCAGTTACCATCCGATTCAAAAATGGATCGATTTCGTTACGCTTCAGCAAAGAATCGCAGGCATCAATTCGTTCAAAAAGATTCTTTTGCGTCAATTCGTGTGGAACCCATACATCGAGCTTCTTCCTGAGACAAGCCTTATGCAAATGGTTCCAAACAGTTTTCTGGCTAATCTTCAGTTCCGGGGCAATGGAATAAGTGCTCGCATGCCGGTCTGACTCAACGATTTCCGTGATTTTATCAACTTTTTCGACGATTGGCCTACCAGAGCGTGTCTCATCTTCGACATCCATATTACCAGAACTGAAGCGTTGAAACCAACGCTTTGCTGTTGCATTCGATATTGTATTGGGTCCATAAACAGCACAAATTTTTTGGCCGAACGTTCCGCTTTTTTCCCTTGGTCGTAGTGGTACTAAAGAATGTATCGAATTTTCTCTTTGTTTATCTCCATTTTGGACAGCTCTAACACATAACTGGATTCACTAAACGCAAAACTGTTAAAGAACTTTTTTTAAAGCGTATGTCGCCTTTAAGTCGCAGTATAGAATGACAAGATGCAAAGTATTCATCGTGAGATATGGCTCAGTAAAGTCATCTAACGAAAAACGCTCAGAACTTTTTACCTTACTCAATATAATATATAATATATGTAATATATAATATATAATATTAATATATATATAAATATTAGATTGGTGGAAAAAAAACGTCGGATTTTCCCATTGAATTGTGGCCAAAAATCCGACAATTTTTTTCACTAACCCAATATGTATAAATATATTAGGTTGTCAAGTATGAAATGGAGCAAAAAATGCACATTATTGAATTGAAAGTTGCTCCATTTTATACTTTACAACCTAATATATAATATTTATACTATAATTAATATTATTATCATACACTCACACATAGAATAATGTAATATAAATATAATAATAATATGTTATTATTATTATTAAAAAAATGGTAAAAATTTCTTTCAAGCAACTTTTCTAATTAAACCATTTAGTTATCGAAGTAATTAAAAAAAAGAGAGAGAGGCAGAGAGAGAGAGAGAGAGAGAGTATTGACCGGATACGTGTACTATACTTTTATCGAAACTAGATCACTCGACCTATTTTTTTTTCTTTTTTTCGATATTCATCTTCCTCGAATGTTGACCGTTCGTTCGGTGGAGGAAAAAAAACCGATTGCCAAGAAGTAACATCTAACGGTAGCGAATCATGCCGATAACGGCTTCGTCTATTTCCGTCAAACGATTTAGTACCGTTTATATAGAATATTATTATTATTTATAAATAAGGTAGTTCAATAACTATAATAAAATCATTTTTATGGTCAAAATATTAAATACAAATTTACACTGTGACAAGGTGCACATTTCATGGTTAAATAAATTTTTATTTTTTTAG
Source organism: Mischocyttarus mexicanus (assembly GCA_023678845.1). Classification (NCBI taxonomy): domain Eukaryota; kingdom Metazoa; phylum Arthropoda; class Insecta; order Hymenoptera; family Vespidae; genus Mischocyttarus; species Mischocyttarus mexicanus. The sequence continues at coordinate 107,960 of JACGTP010000149.1, read as the reverse complement.
TATAATTTTTTTTTTATATATTTCAAGATTAATTTCAAGGTCAGTATTTGTTTTTTAAATGAAATTTTATTATTTATTTTGCATGAATTATTGATTTAATATATATCAACATCTTCATCATTTTTGATATTACATAGAAAATATTTAAAACAAATTTAGATTATGTCGAGGTGCACAGTTCATTGTTAAATAAATTTTTATATTTTCACTATCCCTCTTTTTTTTTTATATATAATTTCAAGATCATCGGTGTTTCTTAAAAAATGAAATTTTATTATTTATGCTATATGGAATTTCAATTTATTATATTAATTTAAAATAGAAAGTATATATAAAAGTGAGAGAGAAAGAATTTACTCTTACAATTAGAAATTTATTGAATATTATTATTGCGCGATATTTTAAGAAAAACAAGTGTCTAATGTTTTACTGAACAAATCGAAAAATATTTGCTGAAAAAGAGATCGATTGTTCAAAATGAATTGTATATTTATTATTATATTTTTATCGGGGTAATTATGATAACTTACAATTAGAGTTTTTTTTACTCTTCCTTTTTATTGGTCGAATCATTTTTCTACTAATATCTTCTTACACTATTAAATACTATCATTTACCGTATCTTCCTAGAGTCAAACAGATAAAAACAATTTTTCTCTTTTTTTTCTCTGAACAGGTCACCTCCATCCATGTTATTAACCGTGCATACAAACCTTAATTTTAGTACCGGAAACTAGTAATTCAACATAGCTCATAAGCCATTTACTGTGATTGTAGTTATGGTATTATTAAGTCTTCTTCTTTTTCTTCCTTCTTTAGTTTAGGCGAAACGCCTGTTTAATCTTCATCCGCATGCCTCTTCACTCAAATAACTTGTTATTTGATTACTATATTACTCTAGAAACAAAGTATTGGAAGTATAAATTAGTTCGGTCCAATTTCAAAAGATGGCTCTGACTGTTATGAATGTGTCATAGCGACAGCTGATTTCGGTGGTTTCAGACAGATAAGACATCTGTCAATAATATTCAGAACATATCGCTTCAAGTTTCACACAAAACCCTTGTTTTTTACTGCGTCGAATATGTCAACTTTTGTGTCAACTAAGCAGCATTTGCGGGAGGTTTTAGTTTTCTGTTTTAATTGGAAGAAAAGTGCAGCTGATGCACATCGAATGCTGGTAGAAGTTTATGATGACAATGCTCCAACTGATAAATCATGTAGGAAATGGTTTCGACGTTTCAAGAATGGTAATTTCAGCGTTGAAGAGAAGCCTTGCAGTGGACAGCCAAAAAAATTCGAAGACAAAGAATTAGAGACATTACTCGATAAAGACCCAAGTCAAACGCAGGAAAGGCTTGCAGAATCATTGGGAGTTACGCAAGCAACAGTTTCCGTACGATTGAAATATATCGAAACGATTCTCGAGCAAAAATAATTAATTCTCTACAAAAAACGAACCGAATTAATTTATACTCCTAATATATATCAGTAAACTTATATTTCCAGTACCACAC